>MU831848.1:0-100666 GCA_029204225.1 Diphasiastrum complanatum | reverse complement strand
CAAGGTGCTGCCCTTGAGGTGTAAGCACGGTCAGTTCTCGCAAATCGGGCCCTGGCGCTGTTTGCACGTAGGACGAATGAGGCAAAGTGCTGCCTAGGGAGGTGAAAGCACAGTCTGTACCTTGTGGGGTGTGGAGCGACATATTCGAACTATACGAGTTAACCATTGATATAGAGATGCTGCTCGAATTCGGGTGTAAAGCACGGGTGGTTAGCTGCCGATGCGGGATAGCTGCCGATCGTTTAGCTATAAGGGCTATCGACCAAAAAGTGGTGGGGTGTGACTGAGGCAATGTGCTGCTTAATGGTGAAAGCACGGATAGTTGGAGGGGGTGTCCTATGTGGGCTGATTCAGTGATCGATTTGTATGGGCGCGGCCATGCAAAGGTCCGTTGGCAGGACCATCTCAAAGGGGGACCTTGTCTTTGTTACTTGTTAGTAAACCCTACCTGAGTGTCTTACTTGTATGTATTCGTGGTAAGTCTTAGTACTCGTGCTTTGCCCTGGTTTGCATGATTGCTTGTGATACAAGGAGCTGATGGCTTGAGAAGGAACCTTTTCTTTTGAAGGCTGATACCATCAAACAAAGAGGACTACAGAATCTGTGGGGCGGATTTGCAGTTCAAGTACTCACACGTGAACGACAATGAAACGACTCAATGTTTGCAAAGGATGGATGGCTAGCCTGTTTCTTGGGTTAGTTTCATTTGCTACAACGCCCACCAGACGCAGGCAGGAAGTCAAAAGTTGGAAAGGGCCATTTCAGGGGAGATCTTCTATGGAGCAGTTGGTCTTCATTTTGGGACGGCCACCTTCGGAACTAAAACTCACTGAGCATGGGCGATATCCAGAATCTGTGCGGTGGATTTGCAGTTCAAGTACTCGCACGTGAACGACAATGAAACGACTCAATGTTTGCAAAGGATGGATGGCTAGCCTGTTTCTTGGGTTAGTTTCATTTGCGACAACGCCCACTAGACGCAAGCAGGAAAAACTTGGAAAGGGCAATTTCAGGGGAGATCTTCTATGGAGCAGTTGGTCTTCATTTTGGGACGGCCACCTTCGGAATTGAAACTCACTGAGCATGGGTGATATCCAGTATCAGTTGGGTTTTTCCTCAAAGGGGAAAAGACTAGGATCCTCTTCAGAGATTGGCAACAAGTTGGATCGAGCCATAATCCTAGCAGATGGGAAGCAAAGTGTTGCAAAGGCTTTTTGTCTGAAGAACTCTACTCTAAGTCCGATCAGTTGATTTTATAAGTGGAGGGGGACTATCACACACACCTCTCTCTTGGGGCAAATTTTGAATGAAAGTTGATCAAAACGGGGGCAAATTCAAGGTGACCTGTCGGGACCATTTGGTCCAGGAACTGGTTGTTTCCATATCTGTCGCGGCTTGTGGTTCTGAGTGTTCCTTGCATGAACGTGAATGGGTTAAGCTCTTGGGGAACGGGCTCTAACCTGTCGGCTGAGTTGGATGACTTGCTTGGGTGGAAGTTACCTGTTTATGGCTGTCCAGTCTGGCGTGGCACCAGGTTGGCTTCCAGTGCTCGTGACAAAGCTTTCAGTGGGTTAAGTCTGATGTAAGTCAGACCGCTTGCTTGGAATGGATGTCACTCGTTTGTAACGAAGCTTCGAGTTGGTTAAGTTTGATGTATGTCGGGCGGCTTGCTTGGAGGGAAGTCACCCACATCGAGACCCCCGATCTGGCATGGCACCAGGTTGGATCTCAATGTTGGTTTTCGGAACTTCAAGTGGGTTAAGTCTGATCGTTGTTGGCGAGTTGGCTGCTCGTATGTCAAGTGGGTTTGATGGCAAGAGTTGAAGGCTGGGAAGCTAAGTCGTGGTTTCCGGCTCCCTTTGGGATGCTTGCGCTACAGGACCGAAGTTCAACCCATAAGGTCGTCGAACAGGTCCAAATAGCCTCCATCCAGATTTATGGATGATCCGGCCTGTTACTTTGTGTAGGAACCAACCACCGTTTCTGAGGTTATGTCTACTCTTGATGCTGACCAGTGGAAAGCAGCGATGGACGCCAAATTTGATTCTCTGATAGAGAATCAAACATAGACAGTCACTGAGCTACCAAAGAACCAAAATCTGATTCCATGCAAATGGATATTCAAGGTGGAGTACGATGCTGAAGGAGGGCTAAATCGCTACAAATCCAGACTAGTCGCCAAAGGCTACAACCAAATTTCAGATTTGGACTATTCGGAAACCTTCAGCCTAGTTGACAAAAACATACTTCGATTCATCTACTTCTCTCCTTTGCAACCATACCAGATCTTGAAGTCCACCAGATGGATGTCTAGGCCACTTTTCTCAATGCTTCTTGGTTTCCAAGGGGAGGCTTGAACCTAAGACCAAAGAAACTTTGGATGTCAAGCTAACCAACTAAGCCAACCCCGTTGGTTTACTTTCCTCAATGGAACAATCGAAGAGGAAATTTATATGAAGTAGCTAGAGAGGGATACGAACTCAACGACAAGCATTAACGCCTTGTATGCAAAATTCGCAAGGCACTCTATGGGCTGAAACAGTTACCTAGAGCCTGGTTCCAGAAGATCAACGCATTTCTGATTGAAAATGGTTTTATTGCAAACTCGACAGACTCAAATATTTACTTCAAGTCTGTATCAGCTTACTTCATCATCATCACTCTCTATGTAGATGATACGCTCCTATTCAGTAATGATCCGAATCTGATGAAAGAAATGAAAAACATGCTGGCCCAAGAATACAAGATGACTGACATGGGTCCCTAGTCCACTATTGTCTCGGAATCTAGATCCAACGAGACCAACCCAGCAGAATGAGTTTCATCAGTCAACAACGATATCTCAAAAACGTGTTGAAAAAGTATGGAATGGCCAACTGCAAACCAAATCAATTTCCACTCGACCCTGGACTAAAATTATCAAAGGAACAGTCTCCTCAAATTGAGACAAAAAGGAGGAAATGAAGTGATACCTGTTTCACTCCATCATCGGCTCACTGATGTACACAATGATCTGCACACAACCAGATCTTGCATATTCGATCAGTTCATTCAGCCAGTTCTTGTCAAATCCATGCTTAAATAATTGGAAAGCACTAACAAAGGTCATGAAGTACATCCAAGCAATGAAAACTCTCAGCATCTGCTACGGAGACCCAACATCCTTGAAGACTATACAGATGCAAATTAGACAGGAGATGTCGATACCAGAAAAAAAAACTTCTGGATTTGTATTTTTATACAACCAAGGCCCAATCTCATGGAACAGCCAGAAGCAGACCTCAGTTGCATTATCATCAACGGAATCTTGATACACAGCTGTCACAAATGCAACCAAAGAGGCGGTCTGGCTAAGGCAAATGCTTGCAGACCTCAACCTTGCACAAACACTTCCTACAACAATCTATTGTGACAATCAAAGCACAATAGCGCTATCTCTCAATCTGAGATTTTACTCTCGAAGCAAACATATTGAAATCAGGTATCATTACCTTAGAAAGAAAGTACATAGCAAGGAAGCAGCATTGGTTTTCTGTAGGACAAATTACATGGCAGCAGATTACTTTACAAAGGCTCTATCAAAAGAGCATCATCTCAGATTTAATGATATGTTAAATATGAAGATTAAAGCTTTTGAGGATCCACATTATGGGGGAGTGTTAGATTTTAATGCTCAGCCTTAACAATCGTTCAAGTAATGAGCATCCTGAAGACAGCCGAAGGCCGACTACATATTTTGGACCTTCGTATTTTTGCAATGTTCGTTTTTGTCTTAAAGTATTTTAAGACAATTTCGTCTTCTTCGCATTTTTTGCACTTTCGGAAAAATTGCGACACAATGACCAAACTGCCTTGAAATACATTTCAGGCATACCTTTGGTATTTACATGTTTTCTCTGTTCAAAGACACCTTCGGGTTTTTCAGGCTTTTTGCAACAGTGGCAGACCGACGTCGCCAACTTATTATCAACCCTAAAAACAACTAGACAACTAAGTCTCCCAAGGGCGGTTACCTACTTTGTACATACATAAGACTGTCATAAAGAGCATTCAATGCTTGTAAGATATTTCTGAAGACACTTGTAAATATATACTACTAGCTGAATCAAACTATGTAAGTGTTATTTCTAACATTATCAGACTTATTTGTAGCCAACGTAATCTTGCTCAAAAATCAAGCTGAAGTAATCACTTCAAACATTGTACTCACTGTTGATATTAATTCGAGTACAATTTTTTGTCTCACTACTGTATTGTTCATTTGCGCACTTTGTACGTATGACTCATCTTGAAAATTTCTATTGCTACACGTCTACGCTCAAAGCTTTGAGCTTCCGCTGTTAGTCATTCCCACGTTTTATAACAAATATATCATGGCTGGTTCAAGCTAACTAAGATGTTACCCATATGGCAAAAGATTGACCATGATACAATTCTTGAACACACTTTGATTTGCAAATCTGTAGGCTTAAAAAAAAACTAAATGGTTACACGGAATGTGCTTAACTGGAAACAAATTGAGGAATGCCATTGATGATCGTAATTGGATCACTACCAACTTATATGTTAATGGAGTTGATAAAGCCCAGCATAATTCTTGCTTTGTGTGCATTTACTTTGTTCGAAAGCTTCCATCGAAGAGCCTTTAAAATTTTTAAGTTTCATACAACATGTGTTTTTGAAAGCTAGTTTTCAAAGTAAAATGCAAGAAGATTTGTTTATAATCTATGAGAAAGGATTTTAAAATGTGGACATTGTATGAAATTGTAGTTTTACCTTTCAAATTATTAATAAACATTTTCTTGAAAATTTTGCCTTTCAACTAATAGGCCTTGGACACCCGTTGCAGATTGCAACTTTTCATGATGTCATCATGCCATCATTGTGACATCACCTTTTGGCCAATGGTCATAGTCCAGCCATATAGCTATCACCCGTTGGCAATGGCCCACCAAAAATAGCTTGGCTACCCACAACCTACCAGGTATCTACTGCCCACAGTACTCTGTACTAGTAACGACACAGGTCACAAGGTGGGTCGCTGGCAGGTACATTTCCATGGAAAGGGCTGCTGAGATGCTGTAGAGTAATTTAGGTTCTATTTTGATGATGTGAAAAGGATTGTATTGCTTTTGATATGGACGATCATGCATTGACTGCCCATGGGCCATGACCCCCGAGTTTCCAAATAAAACGACCCCCCCAAGCAACCCTACCTAGTCCACTTTGAAAGGCAGGTGGCAGGTACTAACCCTTCTCTGTAAAGGTACAACAATTCTACAGATTAAAAGTGCCTGAGCATGCTCAACTTAAACATGATACTCCAATTAATCATGTGTGTTGGTGGGAAGATGGGAAGATCGGTTTTGTTGATCAATCTAAAAACTTCTAAAGATATTGTGTTTCTTACAAAGGAAAATCGGCTCTGAAGGGCTTTGAATATTGCTCGAGAATGAGACGAGTGAGAGGCTTGGCATGGAGGCTCAAATGCATGCCAAAACTTTGAAATGCAAACACTAAGACGTTTGAAAAAATATTCAAAACTTAAAAAATATCAAAAGGATGTTTCTTTTTAATTTTTACAGAGAGGTGAAAAATATGTCAATTGAATTGCAAACTTTATTAACCTTTTGTTCAGAAACTCACGTCCTATGAATATAAAAAATCAAAAAAATCTTTCGGTGTAAAGGCAAGTATGCACGTCAAATTCCACGACCTTGAAAAGGGGAGGCGCCTCTTTTTTTTCTTCTTTCTCAAAGTGGGCGTCTTTTCATACGTTTTGCCGTTTTTGCCACGAAATTAGACACAGTTCGCCTGTGTGGACTCTTGAGTCAACTCTCGAGCTCATTGCAGTTGCTGTACTGCTTCATGAACCATGGATGCTACCGACTTGAAAGAGTTGATATTAGACTAGCAATCTGACTTCATATACACGTAATACTACGAATTGAACTTCGAAGCGCTAGATTTGAGAAATCAAAGTGTTGTGTAATAGTTGAATTGGCTGGACTTTTCAGGAATGTCAAACACATTGAATATGGGTTGTTGATGTTGTTGGTGTTGTTATTAGTGTTGGGAAGCTCTCAATTTTCCCAGGTTCGGACGCTTCAAAATTTTCTATCTTTTCTCAATAGACTTTGATTTTGAGGTCTTTTCGAATCTCTGTCCACTACCAGTCCATCTACATTGACTCTATTTTCTGAGCTCCGTATCCGAGAGGGGCGGCGATTTACTTTTCAGATCTTATCCATCAATCAGTCCGTTCACATTGTCGGTGTTCCATAGTGTATATTGTAATGTGTTATCTAATCTACTTTATGAAAAGAAATTGTCTAGCTTAATGGCCAAGACAATTGTCAATTCTAAGATTAAGAATCTTTTTTGTTTCCAACAATTGATGTAAGAGTTAGTGATTTTATATTTAGCACCTATTGTTATGAGAACTAGAACCTCAAGAAATTTGTAAACAAAATATCTAGATTTCCTCTTGGTTGAAGATTATATTTGAAATGTGGATTGCACATATACATGGACTTCCCCAGGGCATTTGCTCTTTGCTCCAGATTGTGAGCTTTGTGCTCGAGTGCAAGTATATGACATTCTACGCGGTTTTGCACTTGCCTATATTTCTTGGGAGTCGTCATTGGCTAGTATCTCATGTGCTTTCGACAGTTTGCATTTTTTATGGAGATACCTCTGAAACTGAAAAGCTTCGCCTATTTCCCATGGTACTTTATGGCACCGCCAAGGAGTGGTACTTGAATCTTGAAGCTCCTGATCTTGCTTCTTGAACCACCCTCAAGGACGCTCTCATCAAGCGTTTCAAACCATCCAAACTGACTCAGAGCTCGTTCATTCAAATTACTCATATCAAGATGCGTCGTGAAGAGTCTGTCCAAAACTACATTGAGCGTTTTAAACGTCTCAAAGTAGAATGTGTTGATGAAAATATCACCAAACGAATGGCCATAAACTATTCTTAGTTGGATTGCCAAAAAACATCCACCGTGAACTCAAACCAGTTGACCTTTATGATCAACTTAAAGATGTGATGACCGATGCTATCCGTGAAGAAGACAAAGGTTCCGACGATGACTTTGACCATCGTGAAAAGAAATCTAAGAACCCAGACTGTCCTAATCACCCGAAGTCTGATAATATTGCTTAGTCTTCTGAACTTCTACATCAAATGGAAACCTGGCAAAAAGCTCAACAATCTCATATGGATAAATTCACTGCCGATTTCCAAACCGCCATAAAACAGATTGCTGAGAAATCCTTTCCAGCAAGGAAAAATGTCTGATGTCCAATCTGCTCACATCATCACACTGCTAATGAATGCCCTCAATTGCGAAATCATTTCCCAGCAGCCACCAGACCCACCATCTATCGAGCTTACCGCCCTTACCTACCACAACAACCTATGCCACGACCAGGGGTTTACCAACAATGACCACCTGCACCAAATCAATACCAATCCCCATGACAACAGTTTGTTGTTAACCAACCTACCCCACAAAACATTGTCCATTATCTTGATCTAAATGCCATCGATCCGGCCACCTGCTATGTGGAAGAAATACTCAACCACAATACTCTACTGAAACAATTGTTTATTATATTCATGATTCTAATGCTCAACCAGTGGATCCCAATGCCCAAGATTACAATCCAAACCAAGCGATCTTTGCCGCACATCAATTGCCCGCAATACGAGGATGCTTTATCTGTGTAGGTAAACATCCTAGTATTCGTTGCCCAGATAAACTCCGCCTTCCCCAGCTTGTGAAAACTGTGGTGTTGAACATCACGTGAAGGACTACCCATCTCGATCTAAGCCAGCTGCTCCTGTTTGTTCAGTGCAAGTAGAAACCTTACCAATCAAAACACGTCTTGCTTGGGTCTTGACTCAGGCACAAACCCAACGCCAAGCCCCTACACTTGCACCTAGCAAAACTCAACCATAGGCTGTTCCTCCAAGTGACGATTCAACCCCGATAGTTTACCCTCACCCGTCTGAAGAAATTCGACTACACCATGACTATCGCCAGCAAATCCGCAATGCCGACCAACAATCTTCCTCTTCCCATAAAGTACCTCCCAAGCCCTTTGAAAGCAAAACCCTTGAAGGTACCAAAGTTTGGGGAGATCTGCTACAAGCCAATGTCACTCTTCCCTTCCATGTACTCTAGAAGATTGCTGGCCAGTGGAAACAACAGATCCAATCCAATACCACCACCACTATTGACGAGTTGTCTGAAATGCCCTTACATCTATCCAATCCACTCAGCAAACGAGGCAACATCAAAATCCCAGCTACCCATCATCAATCTCGTGAAGTTTTAGCAGTACTCGATGGAGGTTCCGGGGTTAATATCATTTCCACATCTCTCATGATGAAATGGAATCTGAACGACAAGCTAGCCAAACCTACTTGTCAGCTTCGGATGGCTGATCAAAGTGGTCCGACCTACCGGTTTCCTTTCGCACGTGCTGATCAAACTAGGAGGTCTCAAGTTTTCTGTTGATCTCGTAGTACTTGATATTCCTAATAATGCCTATTCTTATGAATTACTACTTAGTCATCCGTGGCTCACCAATGCACAAGTCATTCATGACTGGAGCAAAGGTCGAGTCACTTTTGACAATCGTGACAATTCTATCACCATTGACTCAACGGGTAAACTCAAACTTGCACACATCCATGACGAGGGATCCTCAACCACCAGTTCCATATTTGAGCCATACCAGTCCAGCCATGAAAAAGGTCATTATGTTAAATCTACTGATATCATAAACTGGAGTCACAGTCTAGCTACCATTGATTGAATGAATGCCGATTACTGTGCTCATAATCAGGATAATTGTACCTCTCCACTCCCGATCGATCACGACCAATTACCTGATCTGGATACACCTATCATCAATGTCAATTTTATTGATATTCTTCCACACCATGATGAACTGCTAAATGTTGCATGGCTACCTACTAATGAATCAAACGATTTATTCATTGATGATGAGAACGTTTTACGAATTCAAAATTGCCCAGAAGATATGGACATTTTTTATCTTCAGATCCTCAACTATATGGAAGCACTCCCACCTAGGACCTATCCACATCATGCTTCCAAGGTGGTGGTGGTTGCCAAGGTTGCAATTGAAAAACTTGAGACAAGATTCTACCGTCCCAAATGCCCACACTATCCATGGGATCTCTGTGAGGAGGAGACTATCTTTCAAATTGATGACGAGATCCTCCATGACATACCAACTGTCCCTCATCCACACACATCTCCACCACCAAAACCTCAACCATGTGGTCATACTATGAAAGAGAAAAATGAAAAAACCACTTCAAATTCAACCGTCGGGTGACCTCACCATTGTTCGGAAAATTCCTGAGATTGCCTCTAGTCCTACACCAGTCCCCTAAAAATTCCAAGCCCCATCCCGGCAAGAGAAAGTCAAGGCTCCCCTCGAATCTCCAGCCCATGATGTTCCTGCATACTTTAAGGACTATACGATCGAGAGTGTCACAATCCAATTACCCCAAGCACAATGTGAGCCAATTGGTAATTCACCGTACAAAGGCCCTGCACAAACCATAACCCTTTCCCTGAGTGAGCCAAATGAAACCAACAAATATCTTGTCCACGTCGGAGCTTCTCTCAATTGCGAACAACGTAGACAGCTTGAAAAGCTCCTACGAAAATATCGACATATCTTTGCCTGGACCAATAAAGACATGAAAGGAGTCTCACCCTAAGTAGTTGTGCATCGTATCCCGATTAAACCGGGTGCGAGACCCACTGCGAGTCATCCATACAGATGCAATCCCATCTATAAGGCCAAGATCAAAGAAGAATTACAATGCCTCTTAGATGCGGGATTTATCTATGAAATTGAGCATACTGAGTGGGTCTCCCCAATTGTCATCGTCCCCAAGAAAAATGGAAAACTCCGCATCTATGTCGATTTTAAGAAACTTAACGTCATCACTGAACGTGATCATTTTCCATTACCTTTCGGAGAATCCATCTTAGAAAATCTAGCAGGAGATGAGGCTTACTCCTTCTTAGATGGCTTTAGCAGATACAATATGATCCAAATCGCTGAAGAATGTCAACACAAAATCGCGTTTGCCACAGAATGGGGAACCTTCTGCTGGAAAGTCATGCCCTTTGGTCTCTGCAATGCTCCTAGCACCTTCCAACGTGTTATGCAAGCGGCATTTTCTCAGCAGATGGGTGACACCTTAGAAGTTTACTTGGACGATTTTTTGAAAAAATATGCCATTTGTTTGTGCTTGAAATTTTTTTTATCCAATGCCAACGCTTCGGCATCTCTCTCAATCCTGAAAAATGCCAGATTTGGGTAACCCATGGTATTGTGTTAGGACATATTATCTCACGAAATGGCATTTCCACTGACTCTGAAAAAATCCATATCATTCAAAATCTACCGGAACCGCGTACAATACATGAAGTTTACTCCTTACTTGACCACGCCAACTACTATCGGTGCTTTATTTTCGATTTTGCTAACAAAGCACACTTAATCTACAAAGTAGTTGTAGTTCCCAAATGGACGGATGAACAACGCGTCGTCTTTAATCAACTCAAAGAAGCCCTTACCACTACACCCATCCTCCAAGCTCCTGATTATTCTAAAGAATTCCATGTGCATACCAATGCATCCAAGTATGCCATTGGAGCAGTGCTCACCCAACCGGGAGAATTCAAAAAGGACTAACCAATTCGTTTTCTGAGTCAACAATTGATTCCCGCTAAAGCCAATTATACCACTACCGAACGCGAAGCCTTGGCAATGGTATATGCGGTTCAGAAGTTTTACCATTGTCTTCTAGGAAAAGTTTTTGCGTTCTTCACTGATCATCAAGCATTGTTGTATCTCATCAACAAGACGTGCACCACAGGCCGTATTACTAGATGGATCCTATTATTGCGAGAATTTGAGTTTAGGATCGTGGTTCGTAAGGGAGTTCAGCATTTTTTAGCAGATTATCTATCCCAAATCTCTAACCTTCCTACCCCTGATCAAGGCGTCAACGATGATTTACCAGATGCAATCCTTTTCCAAGTTGACTCTACACCTGTATGGGCTAAGGAAATTACCAAATATTTAACTTCAGGGTAGATGGATCCTTCCTTCTCTAAACCTGAACAACGTGCGTTGGTCCTCAAAACTAAACCTTATACGTTAATCGCAGGACAACTCTACAAGCAATGGTTAGATGGAATTATCCGACGATGTCTTACTGAAGGAGAAATACCCTCTGTAATTTCCCTCACTCATGAAGGTATTGGTGCCGGCCATTTCTCTTCTGAAACAACTGCTAAGAAAATCCTCTTAGCCAGTTTTTGGTGGCCATCACTCTTCAAGGATACGCATGATTACACTAAGGCTTGTGATGTCTGCCAATGCACTAATGCTTTCAAAAAATAGACTACATGTCTCTACACCCCGTAACCACTAATCAAGCTTTCCAGAAATAGGGAATTGATTATGTCGGACCTATTAGTCCTGCTGCTCGACACACACAATCTCGTTACATCATAGTAGCTACAAACTATTGCACCAAATGGGCTGAAGCAAGAGCTGTTTGCAATGCTGACGCTTGTTCTACTGCCAAATTTTTCTATGAACAGGTTATAGTTCGGTTCAGATGTCCTATAGAGCTTATCAGTGATAGGGGTACACATTTTCTAAACTTTGTCATAGCAGATCTTCTTTCCAAATTTTTTGTGGTACATTGCAAAAGTTCCCCATACTATTCACGCTGCAATGGCCAAGCATAATCCACCAATAAAATCCTATGTGAAATTCTCACCAAAACCGTCAAATCTAGCCGATCTGATTGGGAACTCAGACTCCGTGCTGCTCTCTGGGCTTATCCCACCACCCCGAAGTGAGCTACAGGCTCAACCCCTTTCCAGCTCACATATGGCCAAGAAACCGTTATGCCTGTGGAATTCCATATCCCCTCTCTTTGAGTAGCCTATAACTTTGAGCTTAATACTCCTCAGAATCTAGCAAATAGGTTATTCCATTTGGAGCAACTTTGTGAAACACGAAGGATTAACATCCATGCTCAACAAGTCCACAAACGATGACAAAAAGCATGGCATGATCAATCATTGAAACTTAGAGATTTCTAGATTAGAGATAAGGTCCTGCTATACCAGGCCAAAGCCTTCAAAGACAAACTGAAATTTTTTGGCCAAGGACCTTACGTCATTAAAAAAATCTTTGCCTCTGGATATGTCCAACTCCAAACCCTTCAAGGCGATATCCTTGACATTGTGGTCAATGGGAGTCGACTGAGAAAGTACAATGGACCCTGTTTTTATCTTGATATGTATTAGCTGTTTTCTTTCCTACTATTTTTCTTTCTTTTTATTGTCTGCATTCCATTTCGACAACATTTTTGCTGTGCTTTCTTGTTCCACCCATCAAGATACTATCAGATCAGGTATACCAACAGTCTTTTCTGAGAAAACCACAAAAGACATTTGTTTCAAAAAAAAAAAATTTCACAACATCTCAGATAGAATTTGCTTGACCCCTTTTTTACAAAGCACGATCCATTTTTGGCCTCCATGAATTCTGTCTCAGATAAAAAATGTCTAAAAATTAAAAAATTGTAGTTTATTTATGAGATATCCATCTTCAGAATTCGTAGACAATTCGCTGCAGCTCAAATTGATCCTCACAATTTCTCTGCTATCTTTGCATTTTCTGATTAGACACATTTTTGCACAATCAGACGTTTTTTCTCTTTTGGCATAAAAAATTCCTTACAAGGATTCGTGGGCCCTCAGAATGTTGTGTCGAAATTCGCGACCATCCTTACCAAATTGTGGACACTGAGGACGACTTCTGGGTGAAGTTGCAAATTTTTGCCAAAAAAAGTCTATATATAGTCCTCCACCTTCTCTCCAGAAGTTCATTTCAGATTGCTGCTCTCGAGTTCATGCCAAATTTTTTTCAAAATTTTCAAAATTTTCAAAGCAATCTAAAATCACTGCTATCATGGATTCCCGCAATTCTTCGCTTAGCTTGCATCGCCGTAAACCCCCTCGTCCTTATTCAGGGGATATAGTCATGATCTATCTTAAGAATTACGCCAAGCAACTCACACTGGCCAAGGATATCCTCACCAACCTTGGCTTTGATTTGACACTTTTCCGGGACCAACAGAGCGAGAGCCTCATCCGAGCAGCCTACTCCACCTATTCGGATGAGTTCCAAACTTTTCGGATTACATCCAAGAGTGGCAGCTATTCTATTATCAATGTCTCTCCTGGGGATCTCCAGAGCATCAGCTTTCCTAATCTCGGAGAGACAATCCATGGAAAGGGCACTAGCTATGATGCCAAGTACTTCACAAAATTTTTGACAGACGACGGCAAAACCATTGCCCAAACCTACGACAGGATCGCTATCCGCCTCATCACGGATCCCAACTACGGGCCGCCTCAGAGATCCTCGTCACCATGGTTGCAGTGCATATCACCAAGATGGATTGCATCCCACCGAGCGACCTCTTTTCTCTGACCCTCACCATGGATGATCCCACTAGAAGTAGTAGAGAAGCTGTGCAGAGCTCTGAAAGCCCGCAAACCAACTACCAAATGTGGGTATCTCCTCCACATGTTGGTCACCAAACAATTGGGATCTAGGGCGGCTGCTGCCATCAAGGAGCTGGATGATGTTTATCCAAGCACAAAAAAATGAGCCACCCCCCAACCGACAGCAGACCCGATCTCACCAGCCCCACCTACTAAGAAGTAGAAAGAGAAGGCAATCAACACAGAAGCCGATGTCCCACATGACATTCTATCCATCGACATCGGGGTGGAACATGCTAAATCCGAAGGGAGCCTTAAACCATCTCAGGTCCCAAAGGAGGTCCTAGAGCAACAGGGGGCCTTACTTCACCAAGCCTAACAACGCCGACAAGCAATAGCAACAGTAGCAGACAGTTCCGGAATGGCAGGCACTTCCGGCTTTGATCCTATGGGCGTGATTCCGTCCACATAGGCAATCTCCTCTCCATCCCACCATTTACTGCCACCTCCACACCCTCACTATCTCTCAACACGGACTTCACTTCCACACTTTCACAAAAGCCCTCACTTGTACAAATCTCCACCCTACTTGACTCCACAGTTAAGGTAGATGATTTTGCATTACAATTACTAACTGCACTTCCATCAACCACTATCACAACTAATCCAATCCAACAATCTCCGCCACGCAGTATCTCCCCACCCCTCAATCCACAATCACTCCCACCTGCCTTTCATACACCACCGTCTAGCCCTGCTCCCGATTTTCTACCATTTAACCAAATGCCGTATCCTAAATACACGCGCACCCTCCCTGACATTGGTCCTTGGGAGCAGCTACCCCTTGTAGCCCAAAAAGCGGTATGGTTGGTGAATGAGCTCCAATACAATCTATTCGGCACTCTAGGGGGACAATATACTATGCAGCAATTTGACGATGGTGCAATGGCGGGCCTTCAGAAAGAAAAAGCAAGGCTGGAGGAGGAAAACAAACAACAACAGCTGTAGATCCAGAACCTAATAAATTACAATCAACAACAACAGCAAATGCTACTCCACCTACAGAACCAGCTCCAATTGAAGGTATCCAACATGTAGCAAACCATCGATAACCTCAAAGCCGAAAAGGATGAGGCTATAGCAGATTCACAAGCAGCACGTTCCGCTATGAAGGAACAGTTGGAAATGGTGGACTTCAACGACTTCGCACCACCATCTGTTCCTGAGGGAACTGCCATTCCAGGGGTGGCCTGTCAAACGCTGGCCCAAAAGCTGAAAGCCATGACGGATTACACTCAAAATTACAACAATCATACATTGCTTCCGTCGAGGCCCTAAGCTAGCACATAGCCACCCTGGAAGAACGCTTAAAGGCAGCTGCCCAATCGACCCTGTCGGTTCATGCAGAGCACGCCCAATTCTATGATTTGGGGCACCACTTTGATAGACCAGATGGTGGAGATGGAGCAGGATTCCAACAGCCTCCTCCTACAACTCAAGGCTCCGCATTTCAAGGCCAACCCCTGGGGCAAGGAGCTCAAACACCAACCAATCTGTCGGGCTTTGGGGGTATTAGCTCCCAACATTATCTTTTTCCTTCCACCGCTTGTAACCCTCTCGACACCACTAACCCCACCTTCATTCCACAACAATTTTCTCCTAAGTCACAAAGAATTGCAGAAGCTAACCCCTTGCCTCCTCTCTCTCCTGAACCCAATTCACAAACCGAACACAAGACTGCCTCTGAAGCACCAACCATCCGGCAACAGAATCACGCCCACAGAACCAAGCAAGGAGTTGCACGTCTCTCAAGAGTTTGCAAAGAAGTATCCAACAACGAAAGAGCGAGGTGGCTACATACTGCCAAATTTGGACCAATGTCAAACACATAAAGCAACAGTCAAACTCTTGTGTCATCAGCTCTTCCTATGAAGTAAGACCTCAATGGCACGGTATCTTGAAGCTCTATCCTACATGCGCACCAATCCTTATTACTATCCAGTAGCGAGGCAAGAATTGTTTCCTGCCACCAAGGTCAAGAACAAAAACTTCTGGCCTAAACTCACAAGCGTGGATACCGGCAACTTAGCCGAAGACATGGTCACCAGCTGTCGAGTATTCTACCAGAAGAACCATGGCAATCTTGATCATGATGTCAGATATTTTGCGGATATTTCGATGGCATTTCTGGTAGAACTCAGAGGTTTTTGGGATCGAGGACTACCCCCAATCGCCCTTGATATCAATAAACCCTTGCGCACGCAAGAAGACCACATCAGCATAGCAAGGCTTTATTATCACTCTGCACTCACTCCAGCTCTGCACATTGATATGGTGGAGCTATGAAAAACTCACAACTTTCTACAGGGTATGCTCCATTACTACAAACCAATGCCCTTCCTGAACAAATTACAGTGGCAAATGATGGAGGGCATCGGCACGACAATCTACCACTCCCAACAGCAACAGTCTCGCCTCCAAGAAGCACAAAACATCTAGGACAAAAAGGCGTCGATTGGTGTGGGACCACCAATCCAATAAGGAGGGGGATAATGTTAGCAACTGTGCTAACATAGAGAAAATAAAAAAGAAAGAAATAATGTGTTTTGTAAGACCACATATGAGTATCTATCAATAAACTTCAGCCATGGCATGTGCTTTGTAAGTCCATGAGTAGAAGCTTAAATAATAATAAAAAAGCTTAAACTTAGATTTAGAACTTAGACTTAGGAAACTTAAGATTAGAAATATTTTATCTTAAGTTTTCCTAAGTTAAGAAATTTGAAGTTCTAAATCCTAAGTTAGAAGTTCTAGAAAGGCTAGAAATAGATTAGTCCCATAAGTTAGTAGATACTTATGGAAGACTCTCCTTGCCATAAAAGGAGAGGTATTTGCATTGTAAACAACATTTTTGAGATTAAGCTATCTTGCTCTCTATTTTGGAGAATTATCATTCTATTTCATTTGTGTTCTCTTTGGAAAGGTGCATAGCTTGAGGGAAGGTGCTCGGGCGACCTCTTGCCTCCTTTCATCGATTTTATTGTGGCATGTTCATTATTGCTTATTTGCTTAGTATTTGCCGCAAACTCATTTTATTACCCTTTGGATGTTAATCTAGGATTTAGTCTAATCACCTTGCTAGTTGGGTGAGCCTTAGTAAGGTTCTGTATTTTATCATCTCAGTTAATTCCATTTCTGTTTTGGGCACTAGTTGGGTAAGCCTTAGTGCTTCGTCATTGTTTTATTTTCGTATTTTCGTTGAAGCTTGTTGTAGAAACTTAAAAAGTGGATGAATCTCTACATCCCTATACTACACCCGTAAGTAGATCTAGCCATCACATGAACTAGAATTACTTCCAACACTTGCCTTTTCCCTTTGAGCTTGAAGGTAGATCCTCCTCCTTTGCCTCCTTTGGATGATTCTTCTTTGCTCCATTGGTCTTCTTCTTGCCTTTGAATGATAAGTTGGATTTCTCATCTTCATCCTGTAGTGACAAGGAGTTCCTATGGAGCTTATCAATTGATGGAAAGGTGTCTTGGATGGCAAAACTTTGGACCAGATTTGTGAATTTATCATGTAGGCCATTTAGGATCATTTGTACTACTAGCTCATTATCTAGACTCTTCTCTCCAATAGAGGCTAGTTCTTTGTTGAGAGACTTGATCCTAAGCACATAGTCTTGTGCACTTTCACTACTAGTTCTCATGCTTTACAAGATTTGGTGTCTAATCATGAGAACTCTAGAAGTGTTATTGGATTCATAAATTGATTTTAGTGAATCCCATGCTTCTTTGGCCAATTTACAAGAAGATGTCTCCTTCAAGAGGTCATTGCTTGTCGTAAAACCGTGGGATACTGTGGAAGTGTCGAATGGTATCAGATTAGTAGAACTTTGATTATAACAGAAGCTCTGATACCATGTTGTAAAACCATGGGATACTATGGAAGCATCGAATGGTATCGGATTAGTAGAACTTTGATTATAACAGAAGGTTTGATACCATGTCGTAAATCACACAAAATGTGGTTTGGTGAGCAGCGGAAGTGAAACAAGTGGTTAATGGATTGGAAATGTGTCAATTATCAGCAAACATTCAAGATGAATCGAAAAACAATGCTCAATAGAACAACAATGGTGTGGACAAAAACTGCACTTTGATTAACATAAAAATGAGTACAAAAGTGTGAAGCTCGCTACGAGATAGTAGGGTGCAAAAATGCTTCAACTAAGTTTGTTGATTGCAAAAACTAACTAAATAAAGAATAATGCCTGTAGGATGATAACCTGATCAGGGCGCTAACTCCATTGTAGATCTTCATTGATGATTGAATCATTAGGGGAGTTTTGAGCTCCAAAAGGGCCTTATATGAATTTGTGCAAAGATCCCTTTAGAATCATTAAAATGTTATAACACTATTTTCAACTAATAGATTTGACTTCCCATAACTTTTTAACTATAGCTCAAAAGTATCCCATGTAAGATATCATTGGGAAGCGCCCATTGAGTGCTTTCCAACGCACCAAACTTTGATAAAATCGGACTTACCAGTCAAAAGTTATGCCAGTTTAATGTGGAATCAAACTGTGGACTCAAAAAGTTACGTTACACAGATTTCAAATTTGAGTGTTTTGATTGGTCCATGTGTAAGAAAAATTTAAGAAAAAAATATAAAGAGATTCTTTACAAAGGCCTTTTTTTGGATTTAGAACTCATCTAATGGTTAGTTGATCAGTACATTGAGAGCTTGATATTAACCTACTTAATTAACTAGATTCGTCCTACAATAGGTAGCCACCTTTTAACAGTAAATGTATGTACAGAGTAGGTGGACTGTCAACATCGCGACGTGGGTCGGATTTTTTAGTTGACAATATAAAAAAATATACACTGTATTGAAAAATAACATTGACTCGAAAAATATACAATGACTTGGAAAATATACACTGACTCGGAAAATTGCGAATTTTTTGAGTCGATCTTATATCAAAAAATTTTGATTTTGGATACAAAAAAATTAAGGATTTTTCGAGTCGATCCAATATGAAAACATTCTGACTTTGGATTTCAATTTTCTACTCCAAACTTCGAGTCTTCTCTTTTTTTATACAAGTTTTCAAGATGCCCTTATTGAATGGATTTGAGCTTGAGCATTGAAATCCAACACTCCCCCTTAATGTGGATCCAAAAAAACTTCGATTTTCAGACTTAGCAGATTGTTAAATCTGAGATGGTGCTCCTTTGATAGTGCCTTTGTGAAGTAATCTGCTGTCATAAACTTTGTCCTGCAATAAACTAAAGAAATTTCTTTGCCCTGCCCAATCTACATCTGTGTAGCCTTTGAGAATATCGGCAGATTGGCTGCCTACTGAGATGTTTTGTGGCTTGGACATACTTCATGACTTTCATGAGAGCTTTCCAATGGACTGGGTCTGAATTCGATAAAAATTGGTTGAGTGAGCTGATTGAATAAGCAAGGTCAAGTTAAGTGCAGAGCATAACATATATCAATGATTTGATAATGGAGTGAAACAAATATTGCTTTATTTCCTCCTTCTCTCCCTTGGTTTGTGGACATGCTCCTTGGATAACTTCAGACCAGTGTTGAGTGGAAGTAGCTCGAATTATAGTTGGTCATTCTGTATTTTTTCAGCACGTTAGTGAGATATCTCTGTTGACTGATGAAAATTTGTCTATTGGATCTAATTCGGGAAATCTGGATTACGAGATAGTAATGGGATGGACCCATAATAGTCATCCTAGATTTTTGTGCTAGCATGCATTTGGTATCCTACAGCAAATTTATATTGTTACTTAACAGTAACGTGTCATCTACATAAAGAGTGATGATGATGAAGAAATTCGATACAGACTTGAAATAGACATTCGAGTATGTTGAGTTTGGAATAAAACCATTCTCGATTAGAAATGCATTGAGTTTTTGAAAACAAACTCTTGGTGACTGTTTCAGACCATACAGAGCCTTATGAATTTTGCACACTAGATGCTCCTTACCCTTTAGCTCGTATCCCTTTGGTTGTGACATATAAATTTCCTCTTCAATGGTTCCATTGAGGAAAGCAGTCTGGACATCCATTTGATGAACTTCGAGATCTGTTGTAGCTGCTAGTAGTAATCTGATTGAAGTATGCTTCACGATAGGGCTGAAGGTCTTGGAATAATCCAAATCTGGAATGTGAAAAGCCCTTGGCAACCAATCTCGCCTTGTATCGATTTAATTTACCTTCAGCATCATACTTCACTTTGAATATACACTTGCATGGAATCGGATTTCGATCCATTGGTAGATCATTTACAATCCACGTTTGATTCTCGATTAGAGAATCGAAATTTGAGTCCATTGCAGCTTTCCACTTATCAACATCAAGTGTTGACACTGCCTCTGAAACTGTGTTTGGTTCTTGCACAACATAGCAGACTGGATCATCCATAAATCAGGATGGAGGTTGATTGGATCGATTCAATCTTCTAGATTAAAATTCGATCCTTTAATGTTGTTTGATCCGTTGAGATTCTGACTCAATTTCCAAGTCAGTGTCGATTTTCTATTCTTTGACCCTTGGATCGGATTTGTTGATTTCGTCCCTTGATCGGAATTTTCTGGAACTTTTCCCTTGTGGTCAAAAATTGGTGTTCCACAAAAGTCTCTACTTGTGTATGCTTTCTGGGTGTCCAGATTGTAGAGCTTATATGCCTTGTGATATGGAGAGTAGCCAATGAAAATCGATTTTCTGCTTTTGTTGTCCAATTCTTTCTTAAGTCTTTAGAGATTTGAAAGTAAGCAATGCATCCAGACACTCAAATATGTTTGAGTGATCATTTCAATCCAGTCCACATCTCATAAGGCGCCTTTCCATTCAGGGCCTTAGTAATGGATCGATTTTGCAGATAGACAGTTGTAGTGACAGCTTCTGCCCAAAATTTCTTTGGAAGAGAAGCATGGGCCATCATTCTTTTGGCACTTTCAATAAGTGTTCAATTTTTCCATTCTGCTACTCCATTGGACTGAGGTGAGTAGCTAGTTGTGTATTGTTGATTTATTCCACAGGCCTTGGATAATTCCTTGAACTCGGTGGAGATGTATTCTCCCCCTCCATCAATGCGTAAAGCTTTTATTTTTCTTTGGGTCTGATTTTCTATAGATGCCTTGAACTGCTTGAAGAACTTTAAAGCCTTGGATTTGTTCTTCAGAAAATAAGTTGCAGTTCTTTAAGAAAAATCATCAATAAAAGTTAGAAAATAAATAGCTCCCTCTATGGAAGTGGTTCGCATCGGGCCACAAATGTCACTATGCACAAGATCTAGCAAATCTCTAGAAGGATGAACAGAATCAGAAATAAATGGACTTCTAGAATGCTTGCTGATAATACAGCTTTCACAAGGAGTATCAGATTTGCTAATAGAAGGAAGATCTTGAACTAAATTCTAATTTGACATTTATTGAATACTATTAAAATTTAAATGGCCTAATCTGAAATGCCACAACAGATTAGCCGAATCAGAAGTTGAAGTATGAAGAGCTTGACTATTTGTAGAATAAGAGTGACTGAGTTTGTAAAGGTAGCCACATCTTCTACCAAAAGCTAAAACTTTTCGAGACTTGTCAAGAATGGTGCAGCCCTCTATATCGATTTCAACTCTACAACCAGAATCAGTGATTTTGCTTATTGAAAGCAAATTTTTGGTGAGATTGGAAACGTGTAGAACATTGGACAACAACTTAACTTCACCTCTCTAAAATTCGATTATGATTGTTCCTTCACCTTTGATGAAATGAGATGAGTTGTCTCCAAGTTGCACAACTCTAGAATGGGTGAATGCTTTGTAACCCTGGAACTAGTCTCGATGGTGAGTCATGTGTTGAGTTGCTCCTGAGTCCAAATTCTAGGAATTGATATTCTTATAAAGGCAGCTTCATCTTTCTCTTGTTGCTGGATCAAGTGACTGGCTGAGGCAACATTGGCTTTGTTAAAATTGGCAAAAGCTAACTTGGTTAAATCTTGTAAATACCATAATGACTTGTACCTATCATCATTAGACATGTGTGGAGCCTGTTCCCACGTGTGAAATCTATGCCTAAGTCATTTAGATAGATCATAAATGTTGTACATATCATTTAAATTGGAAACTAGTGGCTAAATTGGCCAAAAACTAGTTTAGTAGTATTATGACACTTGGCACCATTCTAGTGGTAGAAAATGCTATATCACATGGGTAGGAGTGGTCTCCCACGTGTGAAATATCATATAGAAAGTTCAGATCCATTGTATATAGATTTCATACATGTCAAAAGTCAAATCTCCTAGATTGTAGGACCTATCTCCTAATTTGTAGGAATCTAGAAGGTCAACACTAGCCACCAATGATGATGTGGCAAATTAATGGAATCTTAGCCAAAGTGGATATGGATAAGCACTATGACCTGTCTCACACGTGCTGGAAGTGGCTTAGAGAGAGAGTATGATGATTTTTGTATTTAATCCATGATGGATCCACTTTGAGAAATGAATGAGGCAAGATCTTGGTTTTGGAGGCATATCTTGAGTATTCTCATATTTGTGTTGTGATTTTATGGTTCTATTGCTTTCTAACACTTGTGTACTTCACTCTCTGCTGTAATTCCGTACAGGTACTATTATTCACACGTGTGAAGGCATTAGGTCTCAAGTTTAATCATTTGCTTGTTGTTCTTGCTAGATTTTTGATGGGAAATTGATCTAATTCTAGATCTAATCATTGGTTGATTAGTAGACCATGTAATCTAGCTTCCAACACCTCTTGAGGATCTGATCTAGATCCATTCTTGGTCTTTATTTCTCTGAAATTTCACATGGTATCAGAGCCAAGTACAAGAGATTAAAGCATTGATCTAAACAACACCCAGATTGGCAAGTTTTTTGAGAAAACTCACTAATCTTGAGTGGGCGAGTTTGAAGAGTTAGTTAGCCTTGATATTTGTGCATCAAACTTGGTTGTGGGATGCAGGGTTACTCTTCACACGTGTGAGGACGTACAGTACCAGTTTTGGAGCTATATTTTTCAGTTTGATGCTATATCTTACTCATACACCCAAACTAGCAGGTTTTTTGGAAACTAGCTAATCTTGAGGTAGCGAGTTTGAATAGATAGATAGAATCATTATATTTGTACCAAATATTTTTGTGGGCTTCATGTGTACTTACCACACGTGTGAGGCCGTACATAACCTGTTATGAGCAATAAAATTCAGTTTTGGTGCATTTAATGCCTCATACACCCAAAACTAGTCAATCTAGTGCATTTTTCAAGCTTTGTAATGCATTGTTTCTATTCCTTTGATTTGTTCTTGGTATAGATCAATCATATAGATGATTTGAATCTTTATTACAGTACATTAAAGCTGATCTTCATATGCTTTGGGTGTGCATTAAAGTTGAGAGTGAAAGATTGCCAAAAACCATAGATTAAGGAGTGATTTGCAAGGGAAGAGATTGAAATCCATTGTATCTTCACTCTAGATGTGTTCAAGAGTGAAAGGGTTGAGACTAGAAGCATCTAAGTGCTAGAAGTCAGCCTTGGATAAGTCCTCCAAGTGAAATCTTAAGTGAATTTCTAGAGCACAAACACTCATAAAGGCAAAATCTACCAATACAAGTGATAAGCATTGTTGGAGAGTTCTAGAAGTGATTTTTGAGATCTAAGTCACATTGTTCCACTCCTACTCAAAGAGTTGAGTTTTGTTTGGCTTGAAAGAGAGTCATAGAGGTGTGTAAGTCACATGTGTAGTGTTTGATCCAAAAATCCTAAGAGTTCCTTCCTTTGTAGAGGGCAAGTTCTAGTAACTCATTTCTTGACTTTGGTGGAAAAATTGTCTCCTTCATTGTGATCAAATCTTGCTAAGTGGCATTAGCTCTTTGTAAGCACATATCTTAGTGATAGAGAAGTATCACATTTTTGAATTTCATTCCAACTCTAAAGAGGTAGAGTCATTGGTACTTGGTGGAGTCCAATAGGGGTGAATGAATTCAATTTTTTGAGCACAATTTGACATTGTATGTATGAAACTCAAATAAGTTCTAATTCAACTTTCTTTGTGAGAGGGTGAGGGTCAAGTTGTGATCCCATTGGGAGTATAGAACAAGGAGGAGTCCATATTTGAGTGTTCATACATGGTTGGGATCTTTGTGAATCTCTAGATGTCTAATTTTTAAGCTTGGTGAAAAATTATTGACATAGATTGTTATCAAACCATTTCATGTCCATTCCAAATCTCAAGAGTGAGATTATTTGGGTCAAGAGGATTCCAAAAGGCGTGATTGGATCTGATCTTTGTGTGTTTGAATCAAGTATACATGTCAAGTTTATGTGATCTAGTGTAGATCATTTTTTTTTGTGAAAGTTAGTGGTTTAATTTGTTGTCGAATCAAATCAAATTCAATCAAAATCTTAAGAGTGAGATTATTTGGGTCAAGAGTGAGTCCAAAAGAAGTGATTGAGTTTGATTTTCAAGTATTTGAAACAAAACCCATCCTTTGTTCAAGAATATCAAAAGTTGAGTGAACTAGTCAAGAGAAAAGAAAAATCTAGGAGTCAAATCTTTTCAAATCCATTCCAACTCTCAAAAGAAAGAGTCATTGGTGTTTGTTGAGTCCAATAGGGGTGTTTGAATCTGATTTTTGTGATTTGATAGAGTGCTTTGGTCTTAGTGATCAAAGCAAAAATTAGTTTCCAATTGACTAGGTTGAAAAGAGATATGATTCAAAATTTGTCTTGTGTAGATCCTTCTAGATTGTTGAATGTGTTCAAATCTAGTTTCTTGAGAGTCACAAATTACATTTTGAAAAGTCATATCACAAAGTTTTACTTCCTCATCATGGCATCAATAGGTGGCAACCTATTGGAGGCAAGTAAGGATCCTAAATGCAACCTTTGTGGCAAGAGAGATCATTTTGTCTCAAGATGCTACAAAATGAAGACCAATCCATCCAAGGAGAACCAAAGCAAGGGGGCCGAGGTGAAGGATGGAGATTCAAGTGCAAAATGCAAAGGCAAGAAGGACAAATCTAAGGAAATGTGTTTCCTTTGTGGAAAGATGCATGAGGCTTGGAGTCTCACAAGGACTTACAAGAGTTGTCTTCAAAAATCCATCACCACACATTTCAAACCTCTAGAAGTTTTTCATTTGGAAGTGCATTGTTTGGTTCAAGATGCAAAGAAAGATGTTTCTTTCATGAATGTCACTTGGATTTATTTCATGTTCTTGGAAAGCATTTTGTTTGGAACTTTGGATAAGTTCAAAGTTATTGTTATGATCCAAGAGAAACCAAGCAAAATTAAGGAGGAGCAATCACAAAATGAAAATAGTTCCATTTATGCTCTCATGACATCTTTTGAAGAACTATTTTGCTTTGAAGAGATTTTTGTATCTCAAATGTGGATTAAGGCAATACTAGTTGAGTGTGATGCCTTAATAGATAGCAAAGCATGTTTTCCTTGTAAACTTACATTGAGTATAAAGACAAGGAAATGGAAATGTCTTCATGATGTATTTTCTTTTGGTTTCAATAAGATCATGAATGATGTGTTCATTCATAATGTTGAAAGTTGTAAATTTTCAATTTTAAAGGCAAGTTGTAAACTTCTTATGAGAATAAGTGAAGCATCCAAAGTGGACACTTATATCCATAAGCAAGTAGTTAGCCTTATTGAGATGGAAATAGTTCTTGATTTCAATATTAGAAAAATCATGTCAAGTTGTGGTGATTTTTGGACTTATGGTTCTAGCATAAGTAATATTGTTGATCATAGAAAGTGCACAATGTATGGTCATGTTTATTGTGATCATTATGAGACATGGAGGTCTCGGATTTTCATCAAGGAGGAGCACCAAGAAGTTGATCTTAAGGAGTCATCTCAAGGTTCAAGTGTGCCAAGGATTGAGGAGGAGAGTCCTTCTCAAGTTATGATTCCAAGAAGAATATCAAGAGACATGGTTGAGCTCATATGGCTCACATTTCAAGGGAAAGAGGAGCACATTTCAAGTGGTATAGATCTTATGCTTTCTTCTCATATGTCATTTGGTGAATCAATTTGCTTTGGTGAGACTTTTGCAACTCAAAGTTGGAGTAAAGCAATACTAGTTGAGTATGGTGTCTCTCTTGAGAACATAGTTGATGTTCTTAATGATTTCAAATTGATTTTAGATCAATTAGAAAGCAAATGGTTATTTCATCAAATGTATGCTCTTGAATCTTGCAAGAGCAAGAGTGATTTGCTCATTCATAGTATGAAAATTTGTCTTTTTTCATGTATTGAGGCAAATTGTAAACTCTTTATGAGAGTAAGTGAATCATCCTCTAAGGACACTTATCTCCATAATAAAGTATTTAGCCTCATTAGATCTGAGATTAGAATGGAAATCAAGCATGAAGATATGATGCGAACTCTTGGTTATTATAGCATGCATAGTCTTGCCAATGTTGATGAGCCAAATTCTCGAGATCTTGGTAACATGATGTTGGATCTTTGTGATCCTTATGAGTCAAGAAGGACTCTTTATTTTCTCATGGAATTTCAGCTATTTTTGAGCTTTTGGATCAACCATATGTTTCAAGGATGGAACAAATCAATGGAAAAAGTGATCAAGTGGTGCAAAGCTCTCAAGTTCATCAAAGAAGTCAACATCAAGGAGGCACTATCATGGATATGGTGATCTTGGATCTTCATCAAACTCATTGGCTGATCTTCACACCTATGAACCTGCAATGATCAGCCTTAAGTGTTGTAAATAGATGTACCATAGATGTATCAAGTTAGTTTTGAGGAGGAGTGTTAAAATTGGCAAAAGCTAACTTGGTTAAATCTTGTAAATACCATAATGACTTGTACCTATCATCATTAGACATGTGTGGAGCCTGTTCCCACGTGTGAAATCTATGCCTAAGTCATTTAGATAGATCATAAATGTTGTACATATCATTTAAATTGGAAACTAGTGGCTAAATTGGCCAAAAACTAGTTTAGTAGTATTATGACACTTGGCACCATTCTAGTGGTAGAAAATGCTATATCACATGGGTAGGAGTGGTCTCCCACGTGTGAAATATCATATAGAAAGTTCAGATCCATTGTATATAGATTTCATACATGTCAAAAGTCAAATCTCCTAGATTGTAGGACCTATCTCCTAATTTGTAGGAATCTAGAAGGTCAACACTAGCCACCAATGATGATGTGGCAAATTAATGGAATCTTAGCCAAAGTGGATATGGATAAGCACTATGACCTGTCTCACACGTGCTGGAAGTGGCTTAGAGAGAGAGTATGATGATTTTTGTATTTAATCCATGATGGATCCACTTTGAGAAATGAATGAGGCAAGATCTTGGTTTTGGAGGCATATCTTGAGTATTCTCATATTTGTGTTGTGATTTTATGGTTCTATTGCTTTCTAACACTTGTGTACTTCACTCTCTGCTGTAATTCCGTACAGGTACTATTATTCACACGTGTGAAGGCATTAGGTCTCAAGTTTAATCATTTGCTTGTTGTTCTTGCTAGATTTTTGATGGGAAATTGATCTAATTCTAGATCTAATCATTGGTTGATTAGTAGACCATGTAATCTAGCTTCCAACACCTCTTGAGGATCTGATCTAGATCCATTCTTGGTCTTTATTTCTCTGAAATTTCACAGGCTTGTTGTTGGGACTACTTCTTCTTTTCATTGTTGTATTTTAGAGTTCTACAGTCCTTGATATCATGGCCAGTCCTCTTACAATATCTGTAGATTAGTTTCTATCAGTATTTGAAAATTTATCTTTTCTCAAGTACTTCACCATGTTGTCTAATTTTTTCCAAATTTCTACTTTGTGTATATGAGTAGAACCTTCTTCTTCGAAATCTTGAGTTGTTGCAATAATTTCTTTCCAAACCGAGTATTGAATCTTGGATTGTTTGCCAGAATAATTTGATAAAAATCTTTGAGCTTTAGATCCACCAATGCTTGGATTGCATGGAATATTTCTTGTTTTACCTTGTAGCTTGTCACCTTTTTTTATTTTAACGTGGCCTTATGTAAGCCTGCTTTGGACAACACATCTTGTAATCCGGAAATAGCTTCCTTCGCAGAGGCCTCTGGCTCGGAATTCCATACAAACAAGATGTGAAGATATATTATTTTTTCTATAATACGCTCCTCCCCATGCAATGTACAGATATGAATATTTTGAAGAGGAATCGATAGTACAGGTTTCCAATTAGGATCTTCTCGATCTCTTGAAATTCTTGTACTCCTTGTCATGTCTTTTGTTGTCTTCATGCAGTACAAACAAGGGTATTTAGAGTTAGTGCCATGGGATACATTGAACATACATTTTGATGTCTTTGCTAAATGCCATTCAATGTTAAAAGTGCCAATTCCGGAAATATTGAGTGGAACTCCCTCCATGTGATTTTTTATGGTGGCAGGATATGACATTCTATTAAATATTCATGAGAGAATGTCATGGTCTTCTTTCATCACCTATAAGAGAATATAAAACTGTGATTAGTCTCATAATATTAACATAGAGAAGATTTTCCAAATGAAATCCATATTCAAATGATTATCCCTATTTATTATGCAAAGGAACTGCTATACCTGAAATGCTGCCAACCACCAGATATCATTTTTTGATTGAACACTGAAATTGAGGCCTTCTGAGTCTTTTGAATTTGAAAGTGCTCCATTCATGATCATGAGACTGACTCTTTCCATTTTTGGTCCTTTTATAATTTCAGACTCATCTAACTTGAGAACAACTATCAACTTGTTATTAACATTCTCATTTGTAATACCGTAAAAATTTATAATGAGTGTTAATAACTGATTAATGTCAATAAATAAATTGTTGGAATTGTTATAAGCCAGACTTTCTCCTTTCAATCAATACACTTAATTGATATGAGATGGATTACCAACTATTGTCTGCATACCTTGGTTTAACATGTCTCTTTTTTTAAAAAGATGAAATGGTCGTGGAATTGGAAACTTTTTTATATTTACCTATGCAAATGCCTCCTTTATCATCTTAAACATTGTTGCATATGCTTCCCTACTAATGCTAGAGAAGTCACATGCCCCTTGAAACAATGTAGTGTCTAATATTTTTCCAACTTCATCCATAGTGCTATCAGTAACTGGAGTCTTAATCTTTTCCATTTTGTTATTGTTCAGCATTGATTTCATAGATTTAGAAGTCAAGATAAAGAATAGTGAGTTTCTAATCGAAATCTCATCGGCCAAATGGTCTTCACCAACCAATGCTGATCTGCATTGCAAACATAATGTTCATGAAAATGTCAGTAGAAATTTTGACACTCATAATATTCACAGCAATATAATAAGCAAATCAACAGAAAGTTGAAATGAATAAATAATAAAACTAGTGATTAATCAAAAAGTTCAAGAAATATTTAATACCAAATAAGCTATAACTTACTTGAATGCATGGATTTGTCTTTTTCTATGACCTCCTCTGGATGATAGATCACATATATCCTTGGTTACCAGTCTTTTCCTCTTGTTGTTTCGGACCTTTCTGTTGAACACATCCATATATTTAACAAGAGACAAATATGAGATATGCATGGATTGAAATGCAGTTTTTATCTCATCATTACTAGTTGCATAATGATGCAAAGAAGATTTCACCTTGCGATCTCCTTCTTGAGCATCTCATTTTCATCCAAATAAGTTTTTAACTTTGTAGATTTTTCTTCGCACTCCTTTAATATTTTCCTTGATTTCTCTTCCAAATAATGTATTCTTGGCATTGAATGTGCATTCCCATAGAGCATCAAATTCTCACAGTAACCCAAAAGGCCATTTTTGCCATGACACATATACATTATTAACTGACTCACCGAATGAAAATCTGGATGTTGCAATAAACATGGATCAATAGGATACAATGTTCTTGATGACCATAAATCTACATGCTTTAGCTTTTCCTCTTTGTATCGGACCATATCAGAAGTTGTCAATTTGGGTTGCTTTGAATTTCTTGTCCTGAGCAGAGCATATTTTGGTGACAGATCCACATGAAGATGATAAAGCTTTGTCATCAGTACAATAGTATAGTAACAAACAATACAGTGACAATAACAAAGCTAGTGATGGCGCTAAACACTTGTTTGACTTTGTTGGAGATAGAGATGGCGCTAAACACTTGTTTGGCCCTAGAGATAGAGATGGCGTAGACTTTGTTTCAGAGATGTCACTTCTAATTCAAATTTTTGAGTGTTTCCAACTTTTGGAAGGGAATATTTCATCGTTTTGAGAATTATATTTTAATTATGGTTAAGCATCAGTGACGTTTGATGTGACTAAACTAAGGTGCATTCATTTACATGGAAAGTAGTGTGGGCAGATGCGTAAAGAAATTAGAAAATGATATTATAACTACTTTACAGTTATTTTTCTCTATCCTACATGGCATTTCTTATAGAGCCCTCTTTGGGCCCATATTTTCTCTAATGATCGCGTATTTGTTTAAAAAGGTTGAAACCTATAAAGTGGCCCTTCAAGGATTCCAAGGCCATTTTGATAGATTCAAGGGTACCGCTTCCACTGAGTTAGCAAAGGCTAAAGCAACCATCAACGAATATGAAAAGGCTGCCGCTCAGGTGTTGGAAGCCAAGCCTCAAATTTCAGTTCTGGCCATGCCGCAGTTCTCCCCTCTACACCAAGCTGATGCACCTATGGATACAGGGTTGAATTTGGGCATGGACCAGGGTGGAGCCCTTGAAGTTGCAGAAAAATAGCCAGCTCCACATGCAATGCAGCCAGGTCCATCTTCATCAAGGACCACCCCATTGTTCAGAAGACCAATTAGCGTCAAGGACCAGATTTAGAGCTTTTTAGCGCAACATCCTTATGAGTCTCGCGTGGTGGTTGGGTCTTCAAGTTTAAGACCTCTGAAATAGAGGTCGACAAAAAGTTGGATAAAATACCAGCATTGGTAGAGCAGCCAGCTTGGAGGGTTATAGTTTTTGAGAAAACTCCAGAATCCATTAGGAGTTATGGGACCATCCCTCGCCAATTACGCGTAGATCCATATTATGTCCCAATGCCGTGCATGAATAAGTGGAAGGATTTGGGATTGGCCATAGACAAAATTACTATACATACGTTGAACTGGCCAATCATCCACCAACCTTATAGTTGGGAAATTTCAGTGGATTTCTACTGAGCACTACAAGCATACCAACAGGAGTATATACACTCTCCTGATCCCACAGTGAGACAATCGGCGCTCTTTGCAAAAGATTTGACTCTATTGGCATCCGTGGCAACATGATGGGATGATTGTCTTCCTCCTTTGGCATTCAATCCAAATAAGCCAATGGCGTCATAGAGCATTAAGGATAAGCTGCCTGTGGCTAGATTGTATTTCTGTGCAGCAATGATGGGAGGCTCCTGGGAATCTCGATTCATAGCCTGGACAACTTCAAAGTGGATCACCAGAGCCCACCGTTGTTTTTTGCTGCACAATTTAGATTTCAACATTGCCCGACTCGATTTTATGGAAAAAAGATACAGTATCATTTAAAAAAGATTCGATGTGAAGCAAATAAAAGCCCACAGTAACTGCATCTTGTAGGTGTCATGGGACTGCCACCAATTTTGGTGGGGGATACTGTTGGAGGGTTTGCAGATCCCAAGGCAATCCTAACCCTAGTTAATAAGTGAGAGGGATTTGGCACCCTGCATGTGTACGTCCCACCCGATGATCACATAGAAATTTGATTAATTAGAAAGTCAATAAAAGGACTTTGGGTCTTTTTGCGGGACTTTTAATGTCACAGGGCCTAAATGTCAAGTTAGTGAATAAAGTTGGGTTTTTCTCCAATTTTGGATGGTTCTCACTCTTTTTTAAATTTGAATAGTTAGGGAGGTAGGCCAGGGTCCTCTACTATAGAAAGGGACCAACTTGAGTTTCCTACACATGTACATATCTTCATTTCAATAAAGCAGATTGGATCTCTTGTGAAATGGATTTATGAATGTCCTTGCTCTCTATCACTTTTCCTCCATCTCTCATGCTTTTATTGTGTTTTGCTAATTGTTGGATCTGATTGTTATTGGGATTGCATGTTTTTATACTTTTTATGAGAGAGAAAGGGAGAGAGAGAAAGAGTAAACTATCTTCATTGTGGATCTAGTGTTAATGGATGTAATGTTAATGCTTAAGGTTAGTGGATGGTAGAGTTAGATGTGAATCTTCCATTCATGTTGAAATCTAAACTATGCTATCGCTCTCATGGAAACGAATCTACATGTGACAACTAACTTCATGTCCTTGATGCTAAATTGATTAGATCTAGGTTGAGATTAGGCCAGGAAAGAAACCCACTACATTGAGGAGGATTCATTTCTTCTTATCTCCTCTTATAGTAGCATCGAAATGACTCCTGATAGAGCGAGATGTTGCTAGGTCGAAATAGCCAATGATTGAGCCGGTTGCAGTCATCTGCTCCATAAGGTTTTTAAAAGTGCTAAGATGGCTCAAAATACTGTTTTGCTTCAGACAATCTCAAAGTGAAAAATCTCTTCCTCAGATGGAGTTTGGATGTGACATCTCTAATGTCATAAAGAGTTGTTCCGATGTCCCAAGTGTCCTTAGCAATCTGAGCAGATCAAATGTGACTGATCTGGGAGTCTTTGATGTTTAGTGTGATTAAGGAAAATGCCTTGCCATCTCATTGTCTCCATTTGGTGATGCTGGCTACATCGACCTCTGGCTTGACTTCAGTACCATCAACTATGTCCCACAGTTCTTTGGCTAGTAGAATGACTCTCATTTTGAATTTTCAAAGATGGTAGTTCTCTCCGTCAAGTTTGTCAATCAGAGATGAACTAGATGATGGATCCATTCTGGTATAGTAGCAAGATCATTGGTAGAAACAATGATATCGAAATATTGTTGGCCGCAAACTTGTTGAAATGAGGTCTTGGTAAAAACAAGACTCATAATTTGCAATAGAAATGCAGATTACTGAACCACCCGTTCGGATACCATGTAGTAAAATCGTGGGAAACTGTGGAAGTATTGAATGGTCATGCAGAGCAAGATCTGTACAATTCTTGATTCTTCAGGATCTAACTTTCTAGCCTGGAAAGTTAAGACATCATTCATACTCAAGGGAGAAGGACTCTTCCCTTGGGTGGATGGCACAGAAGATGTGCCTACAACATCAAGCAAGGAGCTACACGAATGGAGGGAGAAAAATGACAAGGCAGTAGCCTTGCTATCATCTTCCATCAAAGATAGTCTCACACTTGACCTGGCTACACTCTCCAAAGCTAAGGAGATGTGGGATGCATTGCTCACAAGATTTCAGACGAAATCAAGAAGTCAAATCATGATGTTGGAAGATCATCTGACGAATCTACAATGGGATGGAAAAGACCTCACTTCTTTCGTAAGAAAGATGAAGGATATGTTTCTATCACTACATAACTCTGGAGCAGAGAACGCAGTGTCAGCTAAGAAGCAGCTCACGTACCTGTTGAGAGCCTTACCCAGATCATTCCAGACGACGAGAACCCTGCTCGCGAAGGATCCTACCATGAATCTCGAAAAGGCGATTGTTGAGATTCGAGAGGAAGTTGAGGCCAAAGAACATCTTGATCACAAAGATGGTTCTGACCAAGCCCTCTACAACAACAAGGAAAATCCAAAAAACATTTTAAGCCTAATAGGGAGTCGAATCAAAGGCAAGATCATGATCAACAAGTAGAGGGGACCAGTAAGGGCAACTGGAAGAGCAAAGGGAGGTCGAAGCAGCAAGGTGCAGACAAGAAGACTTGCGTGAGATGTAGAAGAGACGGGCATACAATAGATACATGCTGGCTCAATCCCAAGATTGAGTGTATTCATTGCCACAAGAAGGGTCACACAACCGTGGATTGCCGCCAGAACTTGAGAAACAAATCAGCACAGAACAGACTAGAGAACAACAACAGCTCATCCTATGTCAAGGAGCCCGAGAGCTCGAAGATGGGCGAAGAAAGAACGAACAAAAACTGTTCGACCGCCTACATCTATGAAGACCTGTGTGCAACATCAACATCTGACACACATGAGGTGATTCTAGACTCAGGAGCCACCTCACACTTCGTGACATTAAGACGAATCATGTCTGATTTTAGAAGTGCAGATCCTTCAAGATTCATTATTCTTGGATATGGATCTAGACATCAAGTGAACGACATTGGTTCACTATGGCTCAACAACAACGGCAGAGAGAAACGACTTGAAGACGTTCTGTTCGTGCCTACTCTGCAACAAGACTTGCTTTCTGTAGCAAGAATAGCATATGCAGGGATGCGTGTGACGTTTTCAGATGAAGCATGCAACGTGATTGACGCCAGTACCAATACATTAATCGCTCAAGGTAGAAGGAAAGAAAACCTATATCATTTGAAGGTAAATGTGAAGCTAGCATTCACTTCAAACAAATTTAAATGAAAATAGGATTCACACACGCACATACACGCCTACTTGCAGATCAGATGCATCAGACTCATGATGTCCACCCAGACATCTGTGGCACATAATTTTCCACCTAAATTGGATGATGTGTAAAATGAATCATATAAGAAAATACAAGAATCCAAAAGTGATCTCGTGGAGCGGTTCTTGTATTGCAGAAGACCAATATCAGAATGAATAACGTCCATGATGCCGACAAGGGATTGTATAGGTTGCCATTCAATTATGCTTGATGGATACAAATCTGCACAAATCCATAAAACTATATGTCATTTAAATACTCAGATATACGTCTAAATGATTAATACAAAGCTCAAAGAAAAAAATTCTCCAAAACTTACAATTGCATTTGAGTCTGTCATTTGAACTTATGCCTTCTACTCTAATTTCCTTATGTATGTAGACATGTTGAATCAAGACCTCTGAAATGGATCGACCACCGAGTGAAACTTTGAAGTCTAAAATTCTACCTTTCCAAAAATGCCTATAATCCATATTTGATTTTCTCTTTTTACCAAAAACACCTCTTGAGGAGGGATGCATGAGAACCCATTGAAATTTTCTATAGATACGTGGTATCCAAGAGCCATCAGAATCTTTTTCATTACAAATAGAAACTGAGACAATATTGCTTCGTGGTCTACGGCATCCGGAAGCCATTGCAAAGCTAAAAGAAGATGAACAACAGAGTCTGAAACAAAATATAGTTGAATCAATATGAAAATAAATAACCAAATCTGTAATAAATGTTGGCGGTCTTTCATAAATCATATATGTTAGTCTAATTACGGTTAGATCAAAATAGACTTACTTTAACCACAAGTGTTAGGTCCCGGGCACTTAGAAAACTCATGGGCAGCAATTACGGTCCAATCACAAGTCAAGACCTTGCCCGGTGGGAGTTTTAAATTGTATAAAAATATGACCGAAAAGTTCCAAAAAAGAAATCGACCAACAACAACGTTACAGTCTTTCACAGGTGTAAATATATAAGTGGGCCAAGTGTACGTCGAATAGTTGAAAAGTCAAAAACAACATCTTGACAAAAGGCCCTTTTGGTGTTCAAAACTCCTCTAATGACACCACAGCACAATGCTCTTGCTGAACGAAAGAACAAGACCCTGATGGAAGCAGCTAGATGCATGATGGCCTACTCGAAAGCTCCAAGGGTACTGTGGGCTAAAGCAGTAGCTACAGCCACATACATCCAGAACTGGACATGTAAGTCTGGTATCCCTCACACGACACCACATGAGCTATGGTGGGGTAGACAGCCCAACCTGTCTCACGTCAAAATCTTTGGCTGTGCATCTTATGCACATATTTCTGATAAACTTCAAAAGAAGCTTGATGAGAAAGCTGAACAAGGATTACTGGTAGGCTATGACAACAATTCGTCATAATACAGAGTCTACATGCCAGACATGAACACTATGAAAACAATGAGAGATGTCAGATTTGATGAGAGCAAGACAATGGCGAATGACGATCCTATCAGCTATGAAGTTCTGGGGAGATAGTACTATGACCTGCCGCAAATGATAAAGGGAGTAGTGGACGAACACGAAAACGAAGATTTTTGAGTCGCCTCCCATTCGAACGCGAATCTAAAGAAGAAAGATTCAAGAGGCGGCCTACTGCTACAGTTCCTGTAAACCAAGTGTGGAAAAAGTACAAAAAAGGACTAAGAGTGGATCCTAATCTGATCCTCAAGAGGGATTGGTTGTCAGAATACTTGATCTATCAATCTACTTCAGATTAAGATCAATCTAGATCAATTCTAGACACAAATCCTAACAAGAACAATCATTAATTGAAGGTAAGTGTACTTTATGGTTTCACATGTGTGAAACACTGTCTGAGAACGGACTCCAACCTGAAAATAAAGTACACATTGATAGAACCTCAAAACAATCAAAACAAATGTAGACAAATGGAGAGAATCACTCAAAATTGCTTCCAAAACCAAGATTGGTGTCTCACAATGATTATGGCCAAATGTGGCTCTATATATCCAATAAGTGAGAGCTCGTGGTATGATCATCCCTTTGATCCCACCTGTGTGAAGGTGCTTTGTCATATGATGATTCATCATACAAAAATCGTGACACTTGGACAAAACCTTCTATTTTGAGCACTTTTGGTCCATTTTTCTTCTATATGGAGATCTACTTGAAAATCTTCTAGAAGTCAAAATTCGTCTACTTTAGCTTATTCCACACATGTGAGCTGTCCTCTACACATGGGATGTGACACCTAACCAAAGGATGTGGCTCATGCAAGCAATAGATTGATGCCATGTGTCATATGTCTAGAAAACTAGTTTTTGGCCTTTTTAGCCACTAGAACTTGAATTAAATCATATGTAAAACCTATATGATTATGGTACATGACAAGTACACTATTTTCACACGTGGGAATAGGCTCCACGCATGTGTGTTTATCTATATACAAGATTTTTGGCCTCTACCAAGCTTATTTTTGTATTTTTCACACTCCTCAAAAATGTAGCTTGATGGAAAACATGATGATCTTGAACTTGACTCCATGGGCTGAATTGGTCTTTGCTGGCTCAAAAGGTGTGAAGATCAGCCAATGAGCTTGATTTTGATCTGAAATCACCATATCCATGATAATGCTTCTTTGATGTTGACATCTTTGATGAGCTTGAGAGCTTTGCACCATCCTAGCACCTCCAAAATTGATTCCTTCCAATTTTCATGTAGATGCTTGACCTTGAGGCTTGCTCCTTCACATGAGATGTGCTCCTCTTTTCCTAGAAATGTGAGCCACATGGGTTCAACCATGTTTCTTGAGTTTCTTTTTGGAATCACAACTTGAGAAGGTCTCTCCTCCTCAATCCTTGGCACACTTGAACCTTGAGATGACTCCTTAAGATCCTCTTCATGATGATCCTTCTTGATGGAAATCCGAGACCTCCATGTCTCATAATGATCACAACAAGTATGATCATTCAATATGCACTTCCTATGATTATCAAGATTACTTATGCTAGAAACATAAGTCCAAAAATCACCACAACTTGGCATGATTTTTCCAATATTGAAATCAAAAGATATCTCCATCTCAATAAGGCTAACTACTTGCTTATGGATATAAGTGTCCACTTTGGATGCTTCACTTATTCTCATAAGAAGTTTACAACTTGCCTTTAGGATTGAAAACATACAATTTTCATCTTTATGAATGAACACATCATTCATGATCTTATTGAAACCAAAAGATCCTACATTATGAAGATATTTCCATTTCTTTGACTTCATAACTAATGTAAGCTTACAAGGAAAACATATTTTGCTATCTTTTAAGGCATCACACTCAACTAGTATTGCCTTAAGCCACCTTTGAGGTACAAAAATCTCTTCAAAGTACAATGGTTCTTCATAAGTTGACATGATAACATAAATAAAACTATTTTCATTTTGTGATTGATCCTTATTCTTGATTGATTTCTCTTGGATAATAACAATAAGTTTGAACTTATTTAAAGTTCCAAGCAAAATACTTTCCAACATAAAATAAATCCAAGTTACTTTCATGAAAGTGACATCTATCTTTGCATCTTGAACCAAACAATGTACTTCCAAATGAAAAATTTCAAAAGATTTGACATGTGTTGTGGTGGACTCTTGAAGACAAATCTTGCAAGTCCTTGTGAGACTCCAAGCCTCATTCACCTTTCCACAAAGGAAACACCTTTCCTTGGACTTGTCCTTCTTGTTTGCATTTTGAACTTGAAGCTCCATCCTTCACCTCGGCCCCCTTGATTTGGTTCTCCTTGGATGGACTAGTCTTCTTTTTGTAGCATCTTGAGAAAAAATATCCTCCCTTGCCACAAAGGTTGCACTTAGGATCCTTTCTTTCCTTCAATAGGATGCCACCTATTGATGCCATGTGAATAGAAACCTGTGATATGATTCTACAAATGTAATTTGTGACTTTCAAGAGACCAAATTTGAACATTTTCAACAATCTAGAAGGATTTACAAAAGATCTAGCTCACAAACCTAAGAATCAATCTTCACAGTAAAGACTAGTCACTTGGAAACTTTGCTTTGATCACTAAGACAAAAGCACACAATCTTTGAATCAAATCACTGAAGAAATCAAATCCAATCTCCTATTGGACTCATCAAATACCAATGACTCTTTCTTTTGAAAGTTGAAATGGATATGAAAAAGATTTGAAACTTAGATTTTCCTTTTCACTTGACTAGTTCTCTCAACACTTGAGATTCTTGAACAAAAGATGGATTTTGTTTCAAACACATGAAAATCAAACTTAATCACTTATTTTGGACTCACTCTTGACCCAAATAATCTCACTCTTGAGATTTAGAATGAATTTGATTTGATTTGAAAACAAACTATACCACCAATTTTTCACAAAGCTAAAAAATTAGACAACTAGAGATTCACAAAGATCTCAGCCATGCATGAATACTCAAATATGGACTCCTCCTCATTCTAGATATCCAATGGGATCACAAATTGACCCTCACACTCTCACAAAGAAAGTTGAATAGAACTAATTTGATTTTCATACATACTATGTCAATTTTTGCTCAACAAATTGAATTCAATCACTCCTATTGGATTCCACCAATTACTCTACCTTTAGGGACTTGGAATGAAATTCAAAATCAAAAGTTGTGATTTTTCTCACTAATATATTGTGCTTCAAAGAGATAATGCCACTTAGAAAGATTTGATCACCTAGGAGAAGACAAACTCTCCACCAATAACAACACAAAATGAGCTTCTAGATCTTGCCCTCTACAAAGGAAGGAACTCTTAGAAAATTGGATCTCTCTCTACACATTTGTCATAGACACCTTAATGACTCTTTTCAAACCTTACAATCACTCAAACAAATTGAGTAGGGTTGAACAATGTGACTTGGATCTCAATCTCTTTTCTAGAACTCTCAATTTAAGCCAATCTATGTCAAATTTTACAAAAGATTTGCATAGATGCTCTATATGCACTAGAAACTCTCAAAGGTTTCACTTGGAGGACAGATCCAAGAATGTTTTCTAGCAAATTGATGCTTCTAAACTTGACCCTATCACTCTTGAAGAAATCTAGAGTGATGGTACAATGGATTATAGACTCTCACCTTGCATATCACTCCTTAATCTATGATTTTTAGCAAAATCTCTCTCAACTTCAACATGCACTCAAAAAATCAGAGATGATCAATTAATGCACCTATTTCAAGCTTCAAATTTAATTTCTTGGCTGATCTAATCCAAGGAATAATCAAGGGATTAAATTCTCTATAGAAAATGCTTGATTTTGCACCAAAAATCTCTCAAATTGGGTGTGTGAGTCAAATTGTACAAATTTTTGAGTTTTCTCAGCCAAAACCGGATCTGTATAGCCTCAAACGTGTGAAAAGGGTTCCTACAGCCCACAACAAGTTCTGGTCCAAAACTTTTGAGAATATATATCAAATCCAACTCGCTACCCAAAATTTGACTAGTTTCCAAAAAATTGCTAATTTTGGCTTTGATTTGGATTAACCCTATCAATTTCAACAAAACCTCTTGTACTAGGCTCTGATACCATGTGGAAAAAGTACAAAAAAGGACCAAGAGTGGATCCTAATCTGATCCTCAAGAGGGATTGGTTGTTAGATTACTTGATCTATCAATCTACTTCAGATTAAGATCAATCTAGATCAATCCTAGACACAAAATCCTAATAAGAACAATCATTAATTGAAGGTAAGTGTACTTTATGGTTTCACATGTGTGAAACACTGTCTGAGTACGGACTCCAACCTGAAAATAAAGTACACATTGATACCTCAAAACAATCAAAACAAATGTAGACAAATGGAGAGAATCACTCAAAATTGCTTCCAGAACCAAGATTGGTGTCTCACATTGATTATGGCCAAATGTGGCTCTATATATACAATAAGTGGGAGCTCATGGTACTGATCATCCCTCTGATCCCACATGTGTGAAGGTGCTTTGTCATATGATGATTCATCATGAAAAACTGACACTTGGACAAAACCTTCTATTTTGAGCACTTTTGGTCCATTTTCCTTCTATATGGAGATCTACTTGGAAATCTTCTATAATTCAAAATTCGCCTACTTCAGCTTATTCCACACATGTGAGTTGTCCTCTACACATGGGATATGACACCTAACCAAAGGATGTGGCTCATGCAATCAATAGATTGATGCCATGTGTCATATGTCTAGAAAACTAGTTTTTGGCCTTTTTAGCCATTAGAACTTGAATTAAATCATATGTACAACCTATATGATTATGGTACATGACAAGTACACTATTTTCACACGTGGGAACAGGCTCCACACATGTGTGTTTATCTATATACAAGATTTTTGGCCTCTATCAAGCTTATTTTTGCATTTTTCACACCAAGATGGTTCCAGACCGAGCAGAGTAGACAAGGGCAAAGGCATTGATGTCCCAGGAGCCTCTCCTAGAAGGTCGACAAGACCATGAAGCGCACCAGCAAGATATGTGTCAGGCAGTTCAGCTTCCACATCAGAAGAGTTCTGCGGATTCAGTGGCAAACCATAGACTTTCGAAGAAGCGATTGAAAGTCCAGAAAAGGAAAAATGGATCCAGGCCATGAACGAAGAGATGGAGTCCATGACAAAAAACCAAGTATAGACGTTGGATCCATTACCACATAAGCGCAAGACTGTCAAATGCAAATGGGTCTTCAAGCTCAAATATGGACCAGATGGAAATGTGACGAAATACAAGGCAAGACTGGTAGCGAAGGGATTCTCTCAGAGATACGGTATTGACTACTTTGAAACCTTCTCTCCTGACATCAAACATTCGTCTCTATGTCTATTATTTGCATATGCAGCACTTATGACCTCAAGATCCACATTGTGGACGAGAAGACAGCCTTCTTGCATGATAAATTAGACGAAGAGGTCTACATGGGTGAACCCCCAGGATATGTGTCGATGCAGGTTCAGGATTCTTTCCTACAGCAATGCTAGTTGGGCATCTCTCAAGGACGACTGTAAAAGCATCTCAAGAGGATGCACCATCGCATCAGGTGCAGCAGTTCTCTGGGTCAGCAAGAAGCAGACCATCATGGCCCAGTCATCTTGTGAAGCAGAATATGTTGCAACAACAAAGATGGCCAGCGAGATAATCTGGCTAAGACAGTTCCTGGACGAATTGGGCGAAACAAGTAACGAGCCTCTAGTCTTGCAGATGGACAACACCTCTACAATACATCTAACGAAGGATCCCGTGTTTCATTCCAAAATGAAGCACATTGCGATCAAGTACCACTTGATCAGGGATCTAATTGAAAAGAAGATGTTGCAGACCACCTTCATCAGAACGAAAGACATGATTGCTGACATCTTCAACAAAGCCCTGGACAACGGACTCTTTGAGAGGCAGAGGAGCAGTCTCGGGATCGTAAAGCTATCATGCTTTGAGAGGGAGCTGAAAAAACAAAATGTTTCTATCAAAAGAGACGAACATGAACGATTTGCGAACACGAAAGATTCACAAATGAAAATCTTTTGCAGTCAGGCACGAGAATCTTTTACGGTCCAGTACGAGAAAGGTAGACGACGGAAATGAAACTAACATCGTGAAACCTTCTCCTGCCCTCACGCTCCAAGGAGTACCAACAAAGATCATGCAAGTATCCATAATCACAAATATCTGACCTGATGGGATGACGTCAACAGATATACTTTAGATTGTGGCTAATCTACCACTCTTGTAATTTTTTGATTAGTTGTAGATGCTTAATCACTCTAATCTTAAGGTTACATAGAGCGACTATATACTTCTGGATGATACTTGACAAATATAGGACATACAGATAATTCTAGTAAGCAATCAAGACGAAATTATAGAATACATGTCCGCCTGCGTGCGAAGACAATTCTGTCTAGGATCTGTAGATCCAACTGTCCGCTAGTAAAGCGAGACGATTACTCGTGAGAGAACCATATTTCTTCCATGCCAACACACTGCGTGGATCTGCATGCAGTGCCTGAAGCAACAAAAAAAAAATCAATAGATGATCATGTAGCCATTGCGTACATGTCAGTTTATGATGTATGATCTTGATTGCAAATGTATATGCTATTATTCGTATGTCTGATTCTCCCATTCATTTCAATTTCGCACATTTGTTGTATTTGTTGAATGCTACATTTATTTATAAATGTAGATCAATAGTGCTTGACTACATTCTGGAGGACTGTATGAGTGATTCAGCTGGCAGTGTCCAGTGACCACATCTGAACTCCATCCGAATCGCATTGAGTCATGGTTGAATCGCGGTTGCGACAGTTTTGCGATTCCTTCCTTCATTCTCATCATGACCCTGACCAAATTTGGCTCACAAATCTTCACTCTATCAATCAATTTCAAGTCAGCCTCTCAATACTAGCTTCTAGCATCAAAACTTGCTAGAAATGGATTGTACATTGATCATTAACTATCCTCTTATATTTGGCTCTAATATCTTGTTGAAAGTATAGTATTGTTAGCCGATATTTTTGCATGGAAAATCGGGCTAATATTGAAGTTTAAGTTTGCAATAATTAAAAAAATCGGCATGTAAAGCCCGGTTATTAGAGAAAAATCAGCACAAATTTGCCTTAGGTCTGGGTCCCAGCCCGTCCTAAAGTGGCTAGACACAGTTTAAAAGTAAGAACCTGACTCTTGAAAAAACCGTCAAAAATATTTTGTGGTCAATTTTTGTACAAACCGAGCAAGAGTGCCGGTCCATCTAGAATTGGGTCCTAGCCCATCCTAAATGAGGCTAGAGCAAATTTTAAGGACTTAGAAATGGTCGGTAAATATCTTACGGCTTTTCAAAAAAATGGCCAGCTGTAAAAAATAGCTGGTATGACCGTGCTAAAATCTCACCATGAACTGAGTCCATTTTTACTAATATAAGATCAGTTAGTGTATTTTTCAAGGAAACCGTGTTGTCGTGGGAGCCCTAGTCATGAATGCTGAAAAAGTCAACCACAGAAGAAAAAAATCGAGAAAGAAAAGTTTCAGGTAAAAACGAGACCGGGAAATATGGATTCGGTATCAAGGAGTCACAGAAACCCTAACGGCAAAGTTTGGGCAATTTACGGGCAATTAACGAAATGTGTGGGCCAAGTGGTTACCCAACAGGCCAAAAATCCAAACAAATGAGCAGTAGGTGCACGACCCTTGAAAAAACCAAGAAAGGCCAAAAACGAAGGTATTCAAAGAAAAAATGAAGGCCGCCTACTAAACATAGGGGTTGAAAAAGGGCCTCACCCAAAATTTGGATAATAAATGCCAAAACACCTTGGAGGCTATAAAAATTGGGAGGTACACCCACTAGCCATTGACATTTTGGGCTTCTAGGATGTACAAAAGGGGAAACTTGAATGGCCTCCCTAGCCTTTGAGAAAAATGGCATCTTGGCTAGTTTTGGAAGAGAGCCTTGAATGCACCACTCCCCCACTCTCTTATGGAGGCCACTAGGTGTACTATCAAATCGATTGAGGACAAATGGCAAAGAGGGCTTGAAGGGCATGAAAATTGGCAAAGCCTCATTTTGAAGGGAAACTTGGAATTTACGATAAAGGGAGGCCACTCTTTGTGTTAAGAGATAGTTGATTCATAGTTGGATGATAGTTGGATATAGTTGGATGATGATGTGATGTTGATATTTGCTAAGTTGAGAGTGAGAAGTCATTTGAGTTGGAAGTCATGTTGGTTGAGAGTCTTTTAAAGTGTTGGAAAAGAGTTATGAGTTGGAGTGTTGTTATCTTGTTCTAGTTCCATTCTCGTATCTTGTATTGTGGGAGTTTTAAGTTGCTCAATGCTAGTTGTTTTGTGAGAATGTTACAAGTTGATTCCACTTTGTGCATTGTTGTGTGAAAGTGATGTGAGTTGTGTTGTATTGTTGTTAGTAATGCTATGTTTGAGGATGGATGGAGAGTTTCAAGGATGAACGATAATTGTATATGGTGATCGTTTGAAGTGACTGTGGATTGCAATCTCTTGCTCATGGTGTTGGATGGTGCTACCTCCATAGTTAGCAATGCTTGCTTATTTGTTAGTTGTTTGAAGAGTCATTGTTGGGTGGAAGTTGCTTGATTGCTTGAGGTGATCGTCTTTGATCAATGAATGCTTGAAGATTCTTGCTTCATGAAGGAATAATGATATTGCCTTGTTGAGTGAATTAGGTTGTGAGGATTTGATAGAGGATCTAGGTTGAGAGTTGATGGTAGTATATGGATCACTTTGAGTGTGAGAGGCTTAGTGGGAAACGTATGGGTGTTTGGCTTGCATGGTTTCTTTAAAGTAAATGTGCATTCTATCACTTGGAGTTTTGGATGAGTGAATGGTGTTGTGGCAAATACAAGAGGATGATGTTCAAAAGGCCATTCCTCTGTTGACAGTAACCTCTTTGGTAATCCACCAATGAATTCATGATAGACATATCATTGGTTATCTATCTTCGATAGGGAACACCTTACATGAAAGATTGCTACATATGGTGAGCAATGAGGTCTACAAGAGGCATCTATACCTTGCCACAGGACTATGGATATCTTTCATAGTTTTCTTGTGTTTTGCCATAGGCTGGTGTGTCATCATTTTCCCTACAGATCCTCGCTACTCTAAGCTGTGTCTGCAACCCTAACATCTTGTTTATGCCCTCATCTCTCTATTTGTGGCATGGATTCAGACCTGTTGTGGCCTCCACAGGCTACATGTGGCCCTGAATCTTTGTCTACGGCCCTCTGTCAAGCCTGCTTGCGGATTTTTTGACTTGCCCTGTTTGTCTGCGACCCTCTGTCAAGCTTGCCTGCGGATTTTTTGTGGGCTGCCTGTGGCCTACCACCTCATCTGCCATATGTGATCTATGGCCATGTCTGCACTATCTGTAGAAACACAGACCTACGATTTGTTTCTGCCTATTCACTACTGATAGGAAGAGTCCATCTCAGAATTTCAGTTGTTCATTGTGCTATCTACCATCACATCAAAGACAGAGAATTCCATTCCTTCACAGAGGATGAAAGATCAATTGGCTCCTTTCTAGCCATCGTTGACTGTGTGAAACATCGAATCACATATCCTCTACAGTTCTGACAGTACATTGATTGTCCCTGAATGTTGGTTCACTATCCTAATCAGCGGTCATCTAAGTTTCACGGTTAAGTTCTGACGTTGCTGTCAACCACATTTTCGGAGGGCCAAAAGGACATTTATGAAGAAAGCCATGCGAGACAGCAAAGGTAAAACGATCAGGATTTTGAGACATTCATGACTAGGGTATCCTGGCGAGAGACGCTTTGGGACTTTTCCTAGGCACAAGCATCCACTTGGCAGGTGAGGATGAAATGCCTCCTCCAGAATTAGAGGAGAAGAAAATGCTCTATGAGCCTGATATATCGATGGATACACTAGAGGTAATGACCGAAGAAGGACTTACTAGTGCCATTGATGCGTTTTTAGAGGCCCTTGATCAGGAAGGATATGGAAGAGAAGACCTTACATTGATAGGGCTAGACATAGACTCGGAAGACAAGCACGCATACTAGAAGACCTCTTGATCAAATCTCAACTAGAGCCCGAAGGACCACAACTAGAGCTAGGAGGATTCTTGTTCGCAGAACTAGACCTGGCTATAGAAATTTCATTACAAGAGGCTAGTCTATTGCCTAGAGAACCATGTCTAGCCGCAGATAGCAAGAGTTTAGCAGAAGATGCACCTCCCATACTCCCAAAAGTAGTTGACACTCAGGAACAGCCACCACAAGAGCTCATGAACATAACTTTCCTTGAAGATCATGAGGATAGAAGTAGAGATAGGTGAGCCCTCAACACATTATGACAGTGAGGAGGAGATGCTTAATTCAGTTGAGAGCTATAGTGATGGATCGGAGTGGGAGACCATGTCGAAATATGAAATGGAGCCAACTCCAGAGGAGGAGGACACAGTATCTGAGTGGAAAGCCACGTCTGAAAGCAAAGTTCAATCAAACTCGGATGAAGGACTTGAGGAAGAAGTCATATGGGAGGACCCAAGCTTTGAGTCAATGGCAGAGAGTAAGATTGAATTGAACTTAAATTCGATTGAGACCAACCATGACAAGAAGATTGTTGTGGAAGAAATTTTAGATGAGAATGATGATCTGCCCATAGCTCACCCGACTGTGCCAACACCTAGCCCTACTCCTATCACTTCGAGAGTAAGGAGGGTCACTGAGCCAATAGTTGTCCCAGATGACATTGGGGGGATACCTGAAATAGTAGGTCTCCTACTGCAATTTCACGGGAATGAGGATGAAAATGCCCATGAGCATGTCGAGGATTTTGAAACACTAATGCTCGTGAATAGGGTGAGTCCTGCGCATCAGATGATGTTGTTCACCACTACTTTGGTAGGAACAGCCAGGAGATGGTACCATACTCTACCTAAAGCTTCTATCAGCACACTGGAGGAGTACTATCAAGAATTTTTTAGAGAATTCAGAGGCACTTATAATCTAGATAGTTTGATATTTGCCCTATCTACCATACAACCTAGAAACTATGCATCGATATGCTAGACGATTTGGAGGATTAGTGCACCAGCTGGACCTAAGTTTTACAATGGTATTACCTCCGCAGCTACTACTTGATAGCTTTTTGAGAGGACTGTCGAGTAATACCCAGCTAGTGGTATGCCAATCTAGAGTCTCATCATTGGAAGAGGCGATAGCTAGAGCCACATTGGTAGAGGAAGCAGACATCACCACACGTGAATGTCAGGCCATGAGAAATCTGATGCTAAATAGTAGCCGACAGACACTAGGGCGCGAGTTGCCAAGAATGAGAGAATAATATCATATAGGACTACCACATGACACTTACGAGAGGATTGGGCCCTCAAAGTTTTTCGAAGCAGAATGTGCTGAGGAAGAATGAGTGCCAAGTAGCGTTGAGTTATTACCTAACTTTGTGGAGGATTATAGAGGGACACAGGGGAGTGGGTCAAATTTACACCGTTATGGGCTAGCCAATCAGGAAGCCCAGACTAGTAAGAATATAAACCTGTGGTCTAGATATCATGAGAATACCTCACAGGATAGACGAGTTGAGACCAACGACAATAGTCCCCTAACACACCCAATAGGAACACTCATCCCTGAGAGGACTAGGGCAAGCGTGCTGACGGTAACTCGGAGAGAGTTACGGACAGACCCACCTAGGAAAGAGTGGATGGAAGGGTGTAATCAATAGGTGAGTCTTGGGAAGGCCACTAAGTCTGAGGAGGCATTACCAACGATATTTAGCAATCAAATGGATCAAGTTGTACCTCCTGATGAGGACGACGATAACAATGCAGAGGAGCCAATATGTGCTAACCACTAGTACCACCCCCTAGAAACAGAACCATAGATCCAACTCCAGCAATTCTAGAAAGAGAGTTATTAAACCGCCTAGCTCTGATGACATTAATCAGGAGGAGTCATATGATATATAGATCCTATTCGAAGATCATAAGAATGTGGCGAACAAGAGTACATTGATGCATACTAACAAGGATGGGTACCAAAACCATATCCAAGAAACCCAAGAGGTATTGATGGATATATTCCATTCGGAAAGAGGCATGTCAGGCTGTGTCTCTGAGGAAGATATCGAGAACAAGGGGCCTGAACTAGAAATTAGGGAGGAAATAAGGAATACTATACCTTCAACCTTGGATAAACCCTATGATATGGGAAGGATATTCGATGTGGTAGGCGCAGATCTTCCATTTCTACCATGGAATTCAAACATGCACCAAAATCACCCATATCAGTTGAGAGATTTGAATAGTTTAGCCTCTTCTTCCATATGTCATGATAGGGTTACCACGCATGGTGAATACCCAGACAACAAGGTGGATGTTGGATAGATGTGGTAAGGTGACAACAATACACCCTTATCCCTGATTTCACATGGGGGAGTCGAGGGGTGGTATAAGTTTGACTTTACTTTGCCGATATGGTTTTGTTATATTTTCTTTATTGGTCAGCATTCTATCTTGTTTTAAAATACCACTAAAAAAAAAAATTGTTTCAGTATGGGATTCGTTAATACTACATGTGAGATTCATAGACACTATAAATGGTGATCTACATATATCTAGGTTGACTTGACTCCATTCACTCACGCTGCATTGCATCATGTAGGTACAATGTGCTTGGTCATTTGATTGCAAGACCGTTGTCTCATGCATCCATACCCCTACATTCTGCATATACTTTGAGCTGCATAGGGCATTACATATTTTCTCCTATGGGCATGAGTATTTGATCAGAAGCATAAAAGAGAGGGTAAGAGAGGAAAAAGTGGGAACAGAAACAATGTAGTGGGGTGGGGAGTGACTCCATCGCCCAATAGATAAGGCATGATTGACTAGACAGTTGGAAAATTTCAGAACGTGATGGGAAAAAAAATTGAGAGTCTCCACATGATGGTTACATGCAGTGAGATAACAAGCTTGAAACATCACTACTTCTTTGAGTAGTAAACCATTTGAGACAGTTATTGAAGGTTATTTATGCTTTGTACATAAAGTAGAATCAGATGGGATGGATGATCTGCAATGAATGTATACATTTGAATTAGTACCACCTACTGATATCAGACAACTAACAAGATTCTTCTCCATATCCACTGATCGGGAACCATCTTTCATAAGGGCCCTACTAAAACAGAAAAAAAAAGAAAAAGAAAAAAGAGAAAAAAGAAAAAGACTTCAACTGTATCTATCAGATCTCGAACCAATTTGTGAGGACGAGTGACGCCTCGCACATCCATAAGAGGTGAGGACGATTTTCCTAATTGATTCCATAGACTAGTGGAAAAGCAGTACTTCCTAGCATCTTGTGTATTGGATCTTAGGACAGTAACTACTGTCAGAATATAGGGCTTGAGAGAAGAGTCAGTATAGAGAGGAGACTAGATGGCTATTCCCTGTTGAATCAGTTCTTAGAGAGTATAAGTTGAATGTCTAAACAAAAACAGAATTGGTAATCACCAGTCTGGACCACTTTGAGAGTTGGGGCATCAAAGACTCATTGCATATGCATTCACACACACATCAATAACATAGTCTTAGACACAATACCGATGACTTGCATCCATATCATCCCATCTCCAATCTTGAGATTTGCATTTGCATATCCCTCTATGCATGGGTCCGAAAGTGGGCATTGCCTTACATCTGATGGAACTGGGAGCATTTGCCATTTAGGCCACAAGTGGGTTTTTGCAGGTATGAAGACACCAAATTGTTCAAAGATGCTGTGGCCAAATCCAATCCGGTTGCAGATGGATCCTAAGGGCTAAATCGATGGCCTTTGGGTAGGAAGCTGTTGAAGACATCCTACCAACTCACTATGGTTAGCATCACCTAGCAAGGGTGCTGAGCCCACTAAACTTGATCCACCACCAGGAGCTGGTCTGCGAAACCAGAAACTTTGGGTCCGTCGTATGGGGACCATACTACCTAGTGGTAGTCGCCAATGTTAGTCGATATTTCCGCACAGAAAATAGGGCTAATATTGAGGTTTAAGTTTGCAATAATTGAAAAAACTGGCATGTAAAGCCCGGTTATTAGAGAAAAATCGGCACAAATTTGGCTTAGGTTTGGGTTCCAGCCCGTCCTAAAGTGGCTAGACACAGTTTAAAAGTAAGAAACTGACTTTCAAAAAAATTGTCAAAAATATTTTGTGGTCAATTTCTGTAAAGACCGAGCAAGAGTGCCGGTACACCTAGAATTGGGTCTCAGTCCGCCCTAAATGAGGCTAGAGCAAATTTTGCGGACTTAGAAGTGGCCGAAAAATATTTTACGGCTTTTCAAAAAAATGGCCAGTTGTAAAAAATAGCCGGTATGACCGTGCTAAAATCTCACCATGAACTAAGTCCATTTTTACTAATATATGATCACTCAGTGTATTTTTCAGGGAAACCATGTTGTCGTGGAGCCCTAGTCATGAATGCCGAAAAAGTCAACCACAGAAGAAAAAAATCGAGAAAGAAAAGTTTCGGGTAAAAACGGGATCGGGAAATATGGATTCAGTATCAAGGAGTCACAGAACCCCTAACGGCAAAGTTTGGACAATTTATGGGCAATTAACGAAATGTGTGGGCCAAGTGGTTACCCAACAGGCCAAAAACCTAGACAAATGAGCAGTAGGCGCACGACCCTTGAAAAAACGAAGAAAGGCCAAAAACGAAGGTACCCAAAGAAAAAATGAAGGTCGCCTACTAGAAATAGGGGTTGAAAAAGGGCCTCACCCAAAATTTGGATAATAAATGCCAAAACACCTTGGAGGCTATAAAAATTGGGAGGTACACCCACTAGCCATTGACATTTTGGGCTTCTAGGATGTACAAAAGGGGAAACTTGAATGGCCTCCCTAGCCTTTGAGAAAAATGGCATCTTGGCTAGTTTTGGAAGAGAGCCTTGAATGCACCACTCCCCCACTCTCTTATGGAGGCCACTAGGTGTACTATCAAGTCGGTTAAGGACAAATGGCAAAGAGGGCTTGAAGGGCATGAAAATTGGCAAAGTCTCATTTTGAAGGGGGACACTTGGGATTTACTATAAAGGGAGGCAACTCTTTGTGTTAAGAGATAGTTGATTCATAGTTGGATGATAGTTGGATATAGTTGGATGATGATGTGATGTTGATATTTGCTAAGTTGAGAGTGAGAAGTCATTTGAGTTGGAAGTCATGTTGGTTGAGAGTCTTTTAAAGTGTTGGAAAAGAGTTATGAGTTGGAGTGTTGTTATCTTGTTCTAGTTCCATTCTCGTGTCTTGTATTGTGGGAGTTTTAAGTTGCTCAATGCTAGTTGTTTTGTGAGAATGTTACAGGTTGATTCCACTTTGTGCATTGTTGTGTGAAAGTGATGTGAGTTGTGTTGTATTGTTGTTAGTAATGCTATGTTCGAGGATGGATGGGGAGTTTCAAGGATGAACGATGATTGTATATGGTGATCGTTTGAAGTGACTGTGGATTGCAATCTCTTACTCATGGTGTTGGATGGTGCTACCTCCATAGTTAGCAATGCTTGTTTATTTGCTAGTTGTTTGAAGAGTCATTGTTGGGTGGAAGTTGCTTGATTGCTTGAGGTGATCGTCTTTGCTCAATGAAAAATCGACTAATTACAGTAAACCAAGTGTGAAATCGGAATTGATCAAGTATATAAACCTCTATTCACTTTTGGCCTACAAAAGATCCAATCTACATACGCAAAAATGGAGATTTTTGAGTAGAAATCAATCTAGCATGCTCTAGCATTTGTAACTCCTCAAATCTTTAATAAATGTGGCTGATCCTCTCATAAGAAACACAAGAGCTCCCATACCATGTAAAGGATTTCAGATCATTCAAGTTCCAATCCATGTCCCTAATCTTTGGTTACAATAAGGAGCAAACCAACAATCCTGCACTTGAAGATTCTTGCTTCAAGAAGGAATAATGATATTGCCTTGTTGAGTGAATGAGGTTGTGACGATTTGATAGATGATCTAGGTTGAGAGTTGATGGTAGTATATGGATCGCTTTGAGTGTGAGAGGCTTAGTGGGAAACGTATGGGTGTTTGGCTTGCATGGTTTCTTTAAAGTAAACGTGCATTATGTCACTTGGAGTTTTGGATGAGTGAATGGCGTTGTGGCAAATACAAGAGGATGATGTTCAAAAGGCCATTCCTCTGTTGACAGTAACCTCTTTGGTAATCCACCAATGAATTCGTGATAGACATATCATTGGTTATCTATCTTAGATAGGGAACACCTTACATGAAAGATTGCTACATATGGTGAGCAATGAGGTCTACAAGAGGCATCTATACCTTGCCACAGGACTATGGATATCTTTCATAGTTTGCCTGTGTTTTGCCACAGGCTGGTGTGTATCATTTTCCCTACAGATCCTCCCTACCCTGCCTACGTTTTTTCAGGCCTTGTCTGGGTGTAAACCCTGGTTACAGCTCTCTAGCAGATCTATTGCGGCCCTCTAAGTTGTGTCTGCAACCCTAACATCTCGTTTATGCCCTCATCTCTCTGTTTGTGGCATGGATTCAGACCTGTTGTGGCCTCCACAGGCTACCTGCGGCCTTGAATCTCTGTGTACGGCCCTCTGTCAAGCCTGCCTGTGGATTTTTTGACCTGCCCTGCCTATCTACGACCCTATGTCAAGCCTGCCTACGGAGTGGGCTACCTGTCTGCCTGCGGCCTACCACCTCATCTGCCATGTGATTTATGGCCATGTCTACACTTTCTGTAGAAACACAGACCTGCAATCTGTTTCTGCGTATTCACTGCTGATAGGAAGAGCCCATCTCAGAATTTTAGTTGTTCATTCTGCTATCTTCCATCACATCATAGACAGAGAATTCCATTCCTTCATAGAGGATGAAAGATCAATTGGCTCTTGCAGCCATCGTTGATTGTGTGAAAAATCGAATCACATATCCTCTACAATTCTGACAGTACATTAATTGTCCATGAATGTTGGTTCACTATCCTAATCATCGGTCATCTAAGTTTCATTGTTAAGTTCTGACGTTGTTGTAAATCACATTTTTGGGGGGCCGAAAGGACATTTATGAAGAAAGCCATGCGAGACAGCAAAGGTAAACGATCTAGATTTTGAGACATTCATGACTAGGGTGTCCCCGACATTCGGCTACCTACACGAACATTGAGGTATGACGGTTTAAATCTTTGACCTCGTATTTATTGGTTTTTCGTTAGTATGGACTCATAATCATTCGCTTGAAATGGAAATTTTGTTTGTTTGAGTTCAGTACTCAAATTATCTAACTAGTGAACACACTGTCATAGACTATGGGTCCATTGTGCATTGTAGTGAATCATACTAAATTTTTTAGAACCAAAGCTGTAGTATGCCGGTGTGAAGTGTTTCAGGAAGTAGGCACTCCAAAGATTCTGTACTTGCTATTGTTTTGACATGATGAAATCGGTTGTGACTTTGGCCGGATAGGTTAAGTACCTATTGAGGTTTTCCTTTTACTCCATGCGTCATCTAGGGTATCAGTATTTACGCCGTAATTGTTTTTTATGAATGATTTGAACTAGAATGATAATGGAATTGTTTTTTGTTAGGTAAGAGGGGAGGAGACAATCGGTTCATGAGTTGAATTGTACTTTTGGTGAGGAATTGCTTCTTCATTTTAAAGTTAAAACAATGTTCTACTAGTAGATCATACATTGCTAGTAGTGGAGCCTGTGTTTTTTCATAGTAACTGCATGTGGTTGTTGGTCGGTCTATAAACTAGTTGACATACAACATGATTGATAAGTTGTGAAAATCGTTGAGTTGGAATCGTTTGTTCGTCATTTATGAAGCGTATTAATTGGACCCGACCTCTGTGAAGCACCAGAGCAGGCCGTCCACCATCCGCGATTGAAAAACACCACCTTGATTAAAGCATCGCACTAGTCACACCCGCCGTCGGTACTGTCTAGCGAAGTACCTAGACCCGACGGTCGGCGAAAATACCCCCGCTTAGCAAACAAAGCGGTGCGTATAACTTGCACTCCACGAGCACATCATAGACAGTAAATCGGTTTCCAGCCCATGTAAGATTTTTGCTAACTGTAAGTCGAATTCAATGGGGAAAGAGATATTAGCAAGATCCTAACGCGAATTAGTGATCAAAAGTTCTACGGAACTAGGACCCTAGAAAGCTAGTGAATCATTGCTTCAAAAGTACTAGCACCCCCTCCTTACAGTCATATTTTTGAGAGTCTGGAATACTGTCATTGGCTCGGGAGCACGGGGTAACAGAGAAGCCCCCAGGATTGGATGTGGCAGATATATTAACCAAGGATGAAAACTTATGGAGCATTCTACTGGCAATCCAATTCTTAACAGAATGACTTGTAAATTATGATATACACCAAGTAACTCAATACTTAGAAAAACGATACAGAGCACATTTCAGACAATAGCAAATGTGATTAGGTCAAGCACTTGGCACAATATTTTGAAAATTTCAGATACACATACATAGAAAATTATTCAAGGAACAAAGGTGTAAAAGATACTATAGAGAGATTCATCCCATAAAAGGTTTGAAAGCCTTGTTTTCTCCTGGGCTGTTAGACGTTCGTGCGGTAGATTATATCAATTCATTGCCCGCATATCTCAGGGTTTTCCATACATTTTAACCAGCTGATCTGCTTCATCTAACCATAAATCAGATTTCTCCACTCCAGAAAATCTTGGTCTTGTCATTCTCTCTCGGCTAGCGGGCTTTACAATCTTCTCGAGGCGGGTTTTTTGCAAAGCAATTTTAGAAACAAGGTTAAGTTTTCTTCCACCCTTTCTCCTATTTCTAACTCTAGTAACCATTTCATTTTTAGGAGACAAATGATGGGTTAGATCTGCAAATAATTCCTCAGATTGTCACCGACAGGCTCGTGATTAGATTCTTTCCAATTATCATGCCATGAATGTATATCTCTATTCTGAGGAGTAAGAATTTGCTCACTTGATGCAACATTGTTCTCTTTTCTGATAACATAGTGACTAGCATGAGGCTCTGGAGAATGTAAGACTCACAGCTAGGCTTTTCATAAGGGGACTCAAGAATAGTTGCGAAGCTTTCTCTGAAACTTTGTTCCAAGGTGGCAGTAGCATTTGCAAGGTTTCTAAGTAATGGTGTTGGAAGGGTTGATTACTGCAGCTTGCAGATGCAGAGATTTTCTTCTAATTTTTGATGTTTTTTTGTGTCTCTCCTCTCTATTTCCTACCAAACCCTTGTCTGCTTCAAGCTTGACCTCCTCGGGATGTGAACAAAAACAAATGGCATCTGTACTAGGCCCCGAATGACTTATTTTCACAGCATGCACACCTTATGCAGAAGAAAGTGGAGATAATAAAATGCTATCTACTGTATTCCCAGACTTGAAGGTTTACCAAACCCTAGACTTTTGATAGTCAAGCCCCTTCCAAAGCTTAACGTCTTCTGATAAGGGCTTGTTCTTGTTTCCATTACCACTAGTTTATCCATGGCGGTCACGTCCAAATTTCCAGCCACAGGTTAGACTTAGAATGTACTCTTTGGCTAAGATTAATCACATACGAAAGGAATTTTTACAGAGTTTCTCAAGAGCTGTTAAAATTAGTTCGCATGAATGCTATCTTTGTTGTAAAATACTTAAATGGTTGCATCAATTGTGACAAATGAATAATATCATAGATGGAAATAATCCAACATCCGCGAATAGCACTGATGTAGCACCAAAAAGGTGATTGTCAAACACACAAGGGGGCCGCAGGCCTTGAGCGGAGAGGGCGATGGTCGCGTCTCGTATGAGGACATCTACAACATGCAGCCTTTCTTCGAACCTCGCTCGCTAATCAGGCGACTAGTTGGGTAAGCTCTTATTGCTATTATGGTAGCAATATAGGGCTGTGAATGAGGAAACAATAGGATACTAGCAACGAAATGATCAAGAGAAAACTGCATGTTCTCTCATTTCGGGCAATTCAAGAGGAGCGTGAATCAAGAAACCAAACAACCATCAAGCAATCGGATTGAACTGTTGCAATCTGGGAAATGGATAAGGAACCACAGACGAAGCTGTAATCTGACAAATGGGATAACGAACTGCAGGTTAAGTTGCAATCTTACAAATGGATCATAAACTGCAGATTAAGCTGCAATCTGACAAATGGGATAATGAACTGCAGATTACCTAGAAACAGTGGGATGCAGTACAACCACCACTCTGAGAAAGACAAGTCACGTGAAAATGGAATACGAAAACCCAAAATCAAAAATCAGAACAAATCAAAACCCAGGTGTCAGACTCTCCATATTGAAGCACCCCCAAATCCGAAAAGGAAAATATTTTAACAAAATGTCAAGAAAAAGAAAAAGCAATAGGTAGCCAAAAATGTAGAAAAATAGGCAATTCATTTTTAAATGCCAGATGTCGTACTCACAAAAACCAGGGAATAAAAAAAAATCACATTTACCTATGTCATTTGAATTAAAACCAAAACACAAGTACGTCAATGTGTGAAAACTGTTTTGTAATGAATCTTGCCAAAATTTTAATTTCCTTTTGTGGTAGTGCATTGAAGTCGTAGTCTTTCATGTGAAGCAAAATAAAAAGAAATCTTAACCCACTATTGAAGCTCCAAGGACGGGACCGACACCTGTAATATCATCACATGTGCCTAGCGTGACTTTGGTGGGCCTATGATCTGAAACGGCCTGACTCCCCGGCCCATTAGTGGAGGTCGTTGGCCCAGCGGCCAGGTCGCAAGTCGCAGGGGGGGCAGGGCCTTTCCAGTTCCAAAGGGGTCTTAAGTCCATTTCTCAGACAAAATGAATATACTCCTACGTGTGGGTCCCACGTACGACTTTCCCTATCGTACGATCCGACATACCATCCTCAAGATTGGAACAAGTGGCCTACACGCACGCCCTCAGTCTGGGAGCGGGACATGTATAGGCGATCGAGTGTTGGGGAGCGAGATGCCTCGGTGCTCGAGAGCCTCCTTTCCGCCTCCTTTTATTTCTTATGTATGTTTGTGGTCTTGCCATGGCGGTGCGAGCGAGCGAGCGAGAGGGAGGAGGAGGAGTCGAGGAGGGTGGGTGGGATCGTAGCATTGCATAAATAAAGGAGTGCTGCTGATGCCTTCATGCTTTCATTCCCCTGTCCGTTTGCTTTGTTTTTCCGCACTTGCATTTTCGTTTCCTTACAAGCGATCTGACAGTATTGATGGGCAGCTTCACTTTTGTACTTGTTTAGAGCCCACACGCGGATTACTAGTGCGGATCATATTTCTGTTAAAGCTAAATTCGGCAGCTCTGATACACAAATTAGTTCAGCTCGAGATTGAGTGGTAGAGTTGGGTGTTTCCTCAAGAAATTGGTGAGAAATACTCTCCGCTGCCTTTGCTGCTGGCGGCGCAGTAATGCGAGTAAGTGTGTTGAAGGCATTCTGAAGCCTGGCATTGTCACTTCTCTGTCTGGATTTAGCTCTTCGAACGTGACAGAGCTTTGGCATCTCACCTTCTTAAAATTCCTACACAGGCCTTTGGCCCGGGGATCGACCTGGGCAGGAAAACCCAACCTACACCACTACACCAGAGGTCCTATCGCCTTTTAGCTTGAGCTTCTGTGATAATCCAGTTTGAAAAGTAGCCCATCAGAACTGATTATTCCTTGAATTGGAGTGATATAGGCTCGTTTCTGAAAGCAGGCTTTGAAATCCAAGACTTTGTTGATCCTCACACTTACTTCTGTGGAAGTTGAATAGCATAAATCAATAATTCCAAGTAGGCTGCTTGTTTCGATGGATAATTATTCAAGCAGAGCTGCTGCATATATTTTTTTCTGTTCCGTTTTCTTAGCAATTAATTGTGCCCCATCCTTGGCACAATCCTGTGCACGCTCTCTCACCTTCAATCGGAACCAAAAGTCATTCGGTACATGTCGAGACCTTGGCAGTCTAGGAGCATCTCTAGCTTGGTCCTTGTTTCCAGAGAACAATACTTTGGAGGTGGCCTTCTCCGCTTCTGCGCCCTCTGCCTCTGGATGGGTGGGATGGGGAATAAATCTGGGTCCAGCTCCTGTCATGAACGGATCAGATGTTTTAGTTGCCTTCTCGGCCTCTAATGGCAGCAACCTACTTCAGTACAAATTGACGGAGACAACTCTTTCTGGTACTCTTCCGTCTTGTAGTCCAGTTGATCTTACGGTGTTGGATCGAGCTGTGGAGATATCAGGCAGTTTCATGAAGATCTTTGCAGTGCTACAGCTTCAGCCTAACCAGACGGTTCTGAATCATGTGTGGAACAGAGGGCCTGGCATAACTGCTTTCAAGCCACAACCTCATTCTCCTACCGATCAAGGTATTCTTAAGGTAGATATGGCCAGTGGGACTGTCGCGACTGTTCAAGCTCCTTATCAACGTCTTAAGAACGTAAGTACATGTCAATTATACTCGCAACACTCTCTTGGCATCGATCTACTCAGTTTCTTCCTTCAATGTCTGAAATATTAAACACAGTGTATTCTGCAATTTTGATGTTTGTTAGCCTTTTTGTGACAAATCGAGCCCTTAACCTTTGTTCCAAGAAGGTAAAAGCGGTCACTGCGTTATTATGCATATTGCACATAAGATAACTTGCAAAGCATCACCAAACGTTTATAGATAATATAAATAACCCCTTCCACAATTTCCTTTTTCGTATCTTCTGCTGTACCAGCCATTTTAGAAGACATAATTGTATCAGGCTTCAAAGCAAATAAGACCGTATCGTAACAATCCTATTCTCATATTAAACAAATAGTTGCTTTGCTCTGTGCTTCTGCAAACTCATTTCCAAATTGCGATGTTTGCAACGTCTTCATTGTTAATGTTGCAGAGCTAGAACTATCCATAAAATCCGTGTTCAATTACAGACAGATTACCTATAAGTCTCCCTTTGGTTTGCCACTTGCTTCCTTTATCCTTGCGTAATTGAGTATCGTTCTTCTAATTTGATTACTTTCCATTAACTTCGTTCTGGGCGGGACTGAGTTATGGAGAAATACTGTTCATGGCTTTGCCAAGTTATTTATTCTTGGGTAGCCAGTTGGAAATGTTTTGAGAGATTAATTCTGTATTTTTCCCTTGCAGAGGCATGGCATCATCAATGTTGTTGGATGGGGAATCTTACTTCCCCTTGGCGTGATCGCTGCTCGTTATCTTCGCCCTTTTGAAGTTGCAGATCCTGCATGGTTCTATATACATGTTTTTTGTCAAAGTTCAGGTTACATTATTGGAGTTGCTGGCTGGGCTACTGGGCTTCGGCTTGGAAGTTATTCCAAGGGAGTTGTTTACCATACGCATCGGAACATTGGCATCAGTGTATTCTCATTTGCGACCTTACAGGTTGCTGCACTCAAACCCAAAAGAAATAGTCCCTAGTCTTACTAGCTATGCTGTAGTTTTTCCATAAATATTGTCCTTTTATATAATAGTGATATCCAATAATAGTTCTTCTCTTTACAGCAAGCACGATTGTTAAAAGGATCACCTAGCTGATTGGTTTGATCACCTTTATCGATGTCTTATATCGATTTTGCAATTCAGGTTCTTTCGCTGTTGATGCGGCCTCAAAAGGATCACAAAGTTCGAACTTACTGGAATGTCTTTCACCATACACTAGGTTACACAACAATCATTTTGGCCATTGTAAACATATTCGAAGGGCTTCATATTCTACAGCCAAAGAGCTCTTGGCGCAATGCATATCTGGGTATTTTAATCGCCTTGGGAGCTGTTAGTTTGATCTTGGAGGTCATAACATGGGTAGCTTACTTCCACAGAAGTAAAAAATCAAGCGATCCTGTCAAAGCTGCTGGCCAGAGTACTGTAACAAACGGTTTTCATAACGGTTCAAGAAATGGCAACTATAATGGCAATGCTCATAGTTCATCCAAAAGGTTGAGCCCATAAAGTGCAGATGTTAGTGATATATTCTAACAATGCCGAGGGAAACTAAACAGAAATTAGTAATCTTTAATGTTTTCTACATGAAGAAAATGTAAATGATAGTCTAAGAAACTGAGTGTATGTATTTCTCATGTTGATTTATTTGAAAGCTTTCACATATAGAAGTTGAGCAGAGAGCTTAGTTGAAGATCATAAGCATATGCTTCATTGAATGTAGCTTTTTTGGGAAAGGTGGCACTTATTGGTGTCATAATCTTGTGGTCAGTTGCTGCTGGCCACATTATGATGTAAATTTCTATACCCATAATGTATTTGGTATCACAGGATATGTATGATCTTGGATGTTGGCATATAGATTTGTATAAATAAATTATGAATGTTCCCTTCTAGTTTAACCATACACAGCCTGCATATTACATAGATCTGAAATCATTGTAGCTGATGTTGAGTGGTCTAGAGTTAATGTCATCTGCTTATACATGTGACCTGCAGGCTAAACATACCTGTAGATCTTTTTTATTATTATTTGTGATACTAAATTATCATAGTGATACTAATTTATTAGTGCTTGTGTTACCTCAGTAATGGATACCTTGTGAATATTATGCCCACTTTTAAACGGATTAAAAAGCAAAAAATAGGTGCTATTTTTCAAACGCAGATTTTGCACTTTTTTGTTGCCAGTCTGTACAACATCTATACAATTGCCATGTGGCACGTTCATAGTGGTTGGTCAAAGTCAAACTGCCTATTATGCTGCGTAATGTACATGTGAAAAAATTTAAGGTATCCATTACGCAATGGAAGGGGCCGGGGGCACAGGCCATTCTGCTCGGTAAGGATGTTTGGAATTTTTGGGGCGAGGCTAAAAAAAATTTGGAAAGCCGAATCGGGCAAAATGACTTGTGCCCAGTCCCTTCCACAGTACGTTTCCTTCTATGTATTGCATCTTTTATTCGAGAGGGTTGGCTCAATTGGTTAGCTTGGCATCCAAAGTTCCTCTAGTCCCGGGTTGGCTCAATTGGTTAGCTTGGCATCCAAAGTTCCTCTGGTCCCAGATTCAAGCCCCCCTTGGAACCCAAGATGGATATGCTGCATTGTTTAAGGAAAGTAGGTTTTTGAAGATCAATGCTTTGTAGAACTCTTAACCAAAACATGTTGTTTTAAAACTTCGCAACTGTGATAGTTTTAAAAAATTAGCACATTGAAGAAAAAATTAACACAATAATTGAACTATTTGAATTTGATAAGAATATATCTCACAATGAGATAATCTCAGAATTTTAAAGATGGTATTCTAACTATTATCTTGGCCTAGAACTTGGTCAAAAAATTTCACAAAGTAGCGTGTTATGAATTTATAAATAACCAATACATTGGTTTACATGTAACTTCAAAAAAGTTGAGCACCTACAGGATGAAACTTACACAATTTCAGAATTTTCTATGGTCTCATAGATTATTATGAAGAGCTACATGAGCCCTATTTATATCAAAGTCAGTACAAAATAGAAAAGTTGTTGGTTATTAGAAGACACTATCCTACAAAATATCTATGAAGTTGATATGATTGAAAGACCCATGGATTTATGTAAGGTATGCTACCTTACTATACCCCAAGGCCCTTCCTTACCAAAGTACGCTAGTAGATGATGGAGAGAATCAGCACAAAGATTTACCAAACACGCCAACAACAATCTCGCCTCCACGAAGCTCAAACGATCCAGGATGAAAAAGCTTTGATTGGTGTGGGACCACCAATCCAATAAATAGATTGGGAATAATGTTAGCAACGAAAAGATAAAAAAAAAAAATAAAACACCGTGGCATGTGTATTGTAAGTCCACGTGTGAGTACTTATTAATAAATTTCTACCATGGCATGTGTGTTATAAGACCATGAGTAGAAAATAAGTTCTACACTTAAGATTAGACTTAGGTTATGGAACTTATTAAGCTTAGAAATAAAAGATTTTAAGTTAACTTAAGTTCTAAGTTTAGAGAATCAAGTTTTCTAAGTTAGAAGTTGTAAGTCTTAGAATGACAAGTTAGAAGGCTAATCTCATAAGTTAGTGGAAAACTTATGGAAGGCCCTCTTGCTATAAGAAGAGAGGCATTTCCCTTGTAAATAACACATTGAGATTATGCTAAATTGCCATCTTGTGATTATTTTGTTATTTCCTTGTGTTCCCTTTGGAAAGTGAATAGCTTGAGGGAAGGTGCTCGGGCCTCCTCTTGTCTCCTTTTCATAGGCTTTTCATTGTGGCATGCTTTTGTTGATTTATTGCTTAGTTAGCCGCAATCATTATTATCATTTCCCTTTGGGTGTTAGTTAGGATTAAGAGTAATAGGTTTGCTAGTTCGGTAAGCCTTAGCAAGCTCTGGTTTAGTTAGTTAGCTTGTTAGATGGGAAGCCTTAACAAGCTTAATTAATTTGTTGTTTAGTTTCCAAGCACCAATTGGGAAGCCTTGGTGTTCTTCCTTTTGTATGCTCTTTTCTTTTATACTCTTATTTGTAAGTTTTTATGTAGATCTTAGAAAGTGGATGAATCGGTCTACCGCTACACTACAACTGAACTATAGAATAGCCATCACATGATTAGATTTAGTTCCAACATTTATCTTACGACTACTGGGTTGTGAGCTTGATTGGTCAATTCATGTCATCACCTACTGTGGATCATTGGAAAGTAGTGAAAAGGATCTTGAGTTACGTGAAGGGCACACCCAACCTTGGCTTGGTTTACGGAAAGCAAAACAATTTACCTGGATTACAAGGTTACGTTGATGCTGATTGGGCTGGCAATGTAGATGATAGAAAGTCAACTACTGGATATGCTTTCCATTTTGAAAATGGTTGTTTTTCATGAGTCTAGTAAGAAGCAGGACACTATTTCTCTTTCATCGAAAGAAGCTGAGTATAAAGCATTAAGTTCTGCTACTCAAGAAGCTGTATGGCTGCGAAGATTGTTGAGTGACATTGGTATAAAGCAAGCACACCCTACTATTATCTTCAGTGATAGCCAAAGCGGGATACCATTGGCCAAAAATTTAGTCTTTCACGCAAGAACTAAACATAGTGAAGTAAAATATCACTTTGTGCGTGAAAAGTTACGATATGAAATATTAGTGTTACGCATTGCTCTACAATGTTACAACTTGCTGATATATTCACAAAAGCCTTAAGTAAAGACAAGTTTGAGACTTTTAGAACTATGCTTGGTATAGAAATAGTTATGTAAACAAAAAAGTTTTTTTTTCTTATATACTTGTCAATACTAAAATGTGATACTATCATGGAGGTATGTTCCATGAATAGCATAGATCTTAGACCAAGTGAAACGTTGATTATTGAGAGAGAGTTAGATAAGCAATAATCAACGTGTAATTTATTTACGGTACTTTCTAAGTTTGACGGTGACACATTTTGCTTAGTTGTAAACCTTATAGGCTTTACTCTGTTGGAATCTTTGGTCGATCCGGCCGCTCTTCTGGCACTGTTCAAATTTAACGGGTCTGGCTCAAACATCGATTCCAAGCTCAGATGGAGCCGATCTGTCGGATGAAGCTACTACTTCAAACCGCGATCAGTCATCCTCTGAATAGCAAATAGCTATTGCTAATCTGACAATGAATTTATGAGAAACAGATAATGTCTAATGACATCGAAAATATATCTACTGATAAATTGAATAAGCATCACAACATTCAGAGATTGCGCACATTAAACAGAAAACTATAACTCGTCTGTATTATCAAAAATCGAGTATACATCAATAATTTTGTTTGAGCATTGTCTATTTCCCAGATCAGTGCATCGGCGTAAGAGAGGTGTTGTCTCTCATGAATGAACTAGCTATTTCTAGAACTATATTGCTTCCTTGTTATGCACCTTTGTGCATTCGACAAGCATAGTTAGCAAATGACTTGTAGGTGAAACCTGGTGGCTGGAGTTAGAATTAAAGTTAGAATCACTGTGTGACTGTAAGTGGGTCTTGTTAGTGGATAAGGATCAGTTGGCCTCGCCACGAGGCAAGTTGACGGGACACGCGTCCCGCCAACGGCAACCTGGGTCATGCATGGGTTGCCTGAGTGAACAACTATATGTATAGTGTAATTTCATTTTGAGAAATACAGTTGCTATGTGAGCTTGCTGAGGAGAGTGATTTTCTGTCTGTGTTATTGTGTAGCATGATTTGTGTTCCTGTGCAAAGCAGATTCTAAGTCCTGGTCCATGTAGACCTCTTCCTCGAGTACACCATGTAGAAATGATGTCTTCTCGTCTACAATGTGGATCTTCAGATTGTAGGCAGCCGCATATGCAAATAATATGCGTAGAGATGTGTGCTTCACAACAAGAGAAAAGGCTCGGTATAGTCAATGCCATACTTCTATGAAAAGTCTTTCACAACTAGCCTGGCTTTGTATCTCAATACATTGCCGTCAGGTCCACACTTGTGCTTGTAGACCCACTTACACTTGATAGTCTTTCTGTCAGCTAGTATCCCACATCTCTTTGGTGTTAGAGATTGTTGCAAGGTTGAGGGTGATGTTGTCTTCGATGGAAGAGGAGATGACAACTACTGCTTTGTCGTTCTTCTCTTTCTATTCTCAAAGTTCTTTGCCTATGACGGCTGGCATATCTTCGGTGCCATAATGCTTCTCCTCTTAGGATGAGCGATGTCTTCACTTTCCAGGCCAATAAGTTTGACCCGTCTACTTCAAGTACCGTGCATATCTTTGATTGGATGCTGTGAATAGAAGCCATGGTTGATAAATTGTTGTTGTGATAGATCTTAAACGGCTCTGAGAATTTTCAGGTTTGATTAACGTGTCACGCTCTGATATCACTGTTGGAATCTTTGGTTGATCTGGCCGCTCTTCTGTCACTGTTTGAATTCAACGAGTTTGGCTCAAGCGACGATTCCAGCTTGAGCTAAGATGGAACTGATCTGTCAGATGAAGCTACTGCTTCAAACCGTAATCAGTCATCCTCCGAACAACAGATAGCTATTGCTAATCTGATAATGAATTTCTAAACAGTAGGTAATGTCTAATGACAACAGAAATATATATACTGATAAAAGCATCGCAATATTTAGAGATTGTGCACATTGAACAGAAAACTGTAACTCATCTGTATTATCCAAAATCGAGTATACATCAATAATTCCATTTGAGCGCTGTCTGTTTTATAGATCAAGGCGTCGGCGTAAGAGAGGTGTGCTCTCACGAATGAACTAGCTACTGCTAGAACTATATTGCTTCCTTGATACACACCTCACTAAGTGTTGCGTTCAACTCGCTCTTCTATATATCAATATGCTATGATCCAATACATATATCATACTAGATTAGATTACAAGATTTGATTAGCTAAAAGTTTAGCTAAACATCCATTAACTGCATTTTTCTTAACGTTGTATGGCGGCGGTGGAGCGTGACAGTTTGAATCTTCATGCCCGACCAGCTAAGGTCCCGATAGTTTGTCCATGCCCGATAGTTTGCCATGCCCTTGGCTTGCATATGGATACCCCAAAGTGTCGGCTTTCTGAGTATGTGGTGAAAATGCCGAAGGTCGATTAAAATGAAGTTCTGGGTCATTTTAGACCAATTGTCGCATTTTTATCAAAAGTGTGAAAAACGCACATCAATGCAAGCAAACTCATCATTCAAAGCCTTCACTCTTGAAACAAAAATATTTGGACTCTCTTCATTCTTTTGAAAACTTTGAAAGATTTGTCTTCTTAGAGTCAGCACTCTAGATGTAGACTTGGATTCATAAAGCTTCTTCAATGAATCCCAAGCATCCTTTCATGAAGTACACTTACCAGCTTCCTTGAGAAGTTCATTGGTAACTGTTAGGGGGTGTTTTAATCCCTTAACTACTTGGTCCTAGTTATGGAAATGGAACCCTTAACAAACTAAAAACAATTCCCCTAAAGCTAATTAGCACATTCCTACCACATTCCATTGCAATACAATACGGCTTCTGCCATACTGAACCTATAAGGCTCTGCTCTCACACTTTGACGCCTGACTATACTGCTACCTGAACAATGTAGAATCAAGAGTCCCTTATCTCAGCTCCAAACTTCCTCCTTATACCACTATGTGTATGTCGCAATCCCGCAACGCAACTTTTCGTCCCCCCGCCCGAGGTCAGTTCAGCATGGAGACCATAATCGACGACCTTGTGGTCGCTTACGGACTGTTCGGCTTCCTTCTGATCATGACTAAACGTCAACTACGGTGCTTGTGGATGTTACAACTGGGGCTGCGGTAGTTGTAGTTGTAGTTGTTGCGTTTGCACCGCAAATGCCGCTGCGGTTCGCACCGCTTGCAAGCGCCGGCAGTCATTCGTCCAATGACTAGACGCATTGCAGATAGCACAATAGCGCATGCTAGTGGGATATTCATTAATATAATGTTCTTCTTGATTACAATTTTGGCAAAAATGGATATTCCCCTAATGAAACTCCGTAGTAACAACGTCCTTAGTAGCTGGTGGTGGTGGTTCACTAGCTTTTCCCTTCTTCTTAAGCTTCCTGGAACGTTTCTTCCAAGCTCGAAGAATTAGAAGACTCTGAACCCATGTCCGAATTAGAATAAGATGAATCATCATGCTGATGTTGCCGGTACTTCTTCCTAGTTTTCTCTTCCTCTAGCTACCTCACGACATCCACAATATGCTCCAGAACTTGACCATGCAAAGATGGAACAACCTTATATAGTCCATGATGAAAGTACTTGAATCGTTTAGCATCCGTAAGTGGCTCCTGGAGTCTCTTCTCCAACACCTTAAAGCATTGAACATAAGCCAATACATTCTCCTTTTGCTTCTGCTTGATAGCCTGCAACTTATCTAGAATTTCTTCATCTTTGTGCTCCTTCCGATACCTTTTCAGAAATGCCCTTTTGTAATTCATCCCAGATCTGGAATTCATGTAACCCATATTGTGAATACCACTGTAAAGCATTCCATTTCAACATGGTTGGAAATAATTCCAACTTTCGAATGTCTTCCATTTCACAGTTCGCCTGACAAACCTCCAGAAACTGATGAATATGCATGTCAGAATCATGGTGCTTCTTGCCTTTAAAGCACTGGAATATGGCCGCCCGAGTTCGGTCCTATCGAGACAGCCTCCATTCCACAATTAAGTGGAGATTTTTCCAAGTTTGAACTACTAGCCCCTGTAGACATTGAGGATAGTTCTATCCACAATCTAAACTCGTTCCTCTCCAGAGTATACCACCCCTCAAATTCAAAATCGGCAACAGAACCAAAAAGGTGCTAGGGGGTGTTTTAATCCCTTAACTACTTGGTCCTAGTTATGGAAACAGAACCCTTAACAAACAAAGAACAATTTCCCTAAAGCTAATTAGCGCATTCCTACCACATTCCATTGCAAAAGTGCAGAACAATCAATTAACAGAACATCACCGTTACAGAACCCAAAGTTAATCATCACAACAATATGCATATACAAGAAAATAACACTGCTCAATTGCATTCCATATTCCAGTGTAGAACACTCAAAGTTACAGACTGAACAATCAACAGAGACAACATTGCCACTGCTTAATTAAAAGGTCTTAGGCAAGGAAACTCCTCTTGCTGCATGTAGTACAATACGGCTTCTGCCATACTGAACCTATAAGGCTTGGCTCTCACCCTTCTGACGCCTGACTATACTACTGCCTGAATAGTGTAGAATCAAGATTTCTTTATCTCAGCTCCAAACTTCCTACTTATTGTGAAGGATTTCAGATCATTCAAGATCCAAATCCATGTCCTTGATCTTTGGTTAAAAAGAGCAAACCAACAGTCCTGCCAATGTAGAAAAATCAGCATCTACATATAAAATGAGATGCAAAATCTAAGAGATACTGATCAAACATGAACCAAAACATAAAATATAGTTGTTGTCCATTCAATTATAGTACCCTACTATATTGCACACATGTGGAACCGAAAATAGCAATAAATGATCATTCTACACATAGAATTGCAAGATAACATCATGAGAGTGCACAAATGAGTAGTAGAACCCCAAAGAGAACTATGTATAATGATGAAATGAGAGAGATAAGAGAGAAGATCCCTTTCTCATGAGCTACAACAATATATAACAGGTCCAAACCTTACTTTGCCACTTGGCTTTCCCTCCAATATGAAAAACCCTACTATTTTGGGACTAGATTCAATGTATCCAAAGTTCAAATTTGAATCTCTCTCAAACTCAACTACCAACTTTCCCACACTTTCAAAAAGTGTTTATTGAATGTATTTTAAACTAATATAACTTCAAAAGAGTTTATCTCTAAGTCTAAAATGAGTTTTGGCCTCAATTGACAATTTACCAAAATATGACGAAACTTGTTGAAATCTCTCACACTCATTTTGGCATAGTTTTAACCATACTATGATCCAACTTTAGAATGATCTCCATCCTAAGTATAGATCTCCTTTATAAGGTTATAAAGTATCTTTCATAATTGATATAGAGAATAGTGTCTAATTGGATGCTTCACTATTTCTTACACCAATTTTACACATCAAGATATAACTAGAACATGAAAAACCAAATAGAGTGTGAATGAAATGATTTCTCCATGTTTCAAACTTTGAACTCTCTGGAAAATTATAGCAACCAAATAATAAATGTGAGTGATGACCATTTGCTTGCTTGTCTCCTCCACTCATATGATATGATGAAGTTGATGTCTGTACAAAAACAGTAAGCTACTATATTTCACACGTGTGGATCCAAAAATAGCATAAAATGAGCATTCTACACACAAGATTGCAAGATATCACAAATATAGTGCACCAATGGATAGATGAACCCAAGAGAACTCATGTATAAGCATGAAGTGAGACGCGAGAGAGAGAATGTATCTCTTCCCATGAATGTACAACTATATATAACAACTCCATACCTAATTTGAAACTTGGGTTTCCCTCCATAATGAAAAACCCTACTATTATGTGGACTAGATTCAATGTCTCCAACATTTAAATTTGAATCTACCAAACTCATGTACTACACTTTCCCACACTTTCTAAAAGTGCTTATTCAAATGATTTTAGACTAATATAACTTTGAAAAGTCAAACTCTAAATCTAATATGAAGATTGGCCTCAATTGCCAAATATACAAATATGACCAGAATAGCAAACTAGACTAAGCTAGTTGAAATTTCTCACACATTATTGTATCAAAGTGCTTGCCATTTGTGGATTAGATCAAGCCTATGGTCAAATTGATCATAAATATGTTCCACAATGAACGTGACAATGTTAAAAGTGAATATTGGTGTATTCTGTTGAAACATATTGAATATATGTTCCTGCTTCTTGGGAAAACCATTTGAGATATATTGAATAGGTAGCCATAGAGTGAGGCCATGCATCCTCTTTGATTAGAACCTGTTGGAGACCATGTATTCACATGTACAAACAAGCCAGATCAAGCATTTCTAAATTTCAAAGAAGTGCTACCAAATCTAATCTATTTATAAAGCATGTCATCCTTGGAGGGTAGGCATCTACAACAACATATAAAGACTATTTTGTTTAGCATTGATAAGTGCACTAACGATGTTGATCTCTCCTTTAAGACTTCTACAAAATGGCCAATAGTCACATAGCCCTAGTAACCATTACTACCATTGAAAACCAAGCAACCACCAACACAACCATTGTAGCCATTGCAGATGTGCCCTTTTCCCCAAAAAAAATGTAACTGTTGTTATCTTATTCACGATGAACTTTGATTGGTTGCCACTATGATGATTCAAGAAAGGATGTAAAAGGTTCTTGAAAGACTATTTGTAGATTTGTTGTGTGGATTGTTGGTTCCTCCATCACACCTCCCTAGCTCAAGCAATAACATTGGCATGCTTGTCTTTGGAACCTATAGTCTACTTTGTTAGCGCATACTCCACTCTTCCACTCCTTTGCTCCATCTAAATTGATATGCTTTTTAGGCATAAAGATATTTTCATGAATATGACATACTTTTAGAGAAAATATCACTCAACAATATATTGATTATGCAACACATAAATTACTCAACAAATTGCTTACATGAGGGTCTCCCTAGACATGTGGACTTACCCAATTTGGCTAGCATCCATACCCAACACATAGGATTCCACCTAGGATTATCTCCACTTTGTGTGAAAAGGGGGGGAGGCCACTCGAGGTGGCCTCAACCAATTTGAAACCACCCTAAAAGTCTCTTCACATGTGCACTGTTGTGAAACCACCCTAAAAGTCTCTTCACATGTGCACTGTTGTGAAATGACATGGGATGGAGGATCAAGGTGACACCCACCCGTTCACAAAGATCTCCTTCCATGTGACCAAAACCCTACTCATTTTCACTTGTTGGCAACACCTCCTAATATCAGCTTCACCTTATGAAAAAAATCTTCTCCATGGTGGAGTTGTTGTAAATGACTTGCTAGTGGGAGATATGGATGTGTTGTAGTGGTGAATTTAACCTATTAAAGCCTAGTAGAAGCAAGAATTGATCCACCGGGTCCATTGCTGAAGGATTGCATGGCTCCTAACTGTCATGCATGTGACTGCATGGGCATTATTGGCCCTCATATGTACTACATGATATGCATGTATGCCATTGACTCACACTATCCTTTGACCTCCGGTGGTTAGCTGCACCTAGAAGTACTGTTAGGTTCAGGACACTTATGGTCTCGTAACAGATACCCTTCAATCTATAGGCTCAATGCTTGGATATCAAACTATCCTATGGCACAACCCTTGTGGCTAGTCACACACACACACACACACACACACACACACACACACACACACACACACATGTTTGGGTGCCCAAAAGTATATCATGCATTGTAAGAAAAATAGAAAAATCTCAAATTAACTTGCCCACATTTTGTAGGTTTCAAAACTTACATGCTTGAGTCCTTTATAAGCTATAAGGCTATCAAATATTGAGCTTTATATTTTTATTTTCGTTAATTGCTAATTTAATGTTTTTAGTTCAAAATTTATGTTAATGGCCTCAAATATTAATCATGTTGGATCTAGACTCTCTCAACTTTTAGGCATCTTTTATACTAAAGTTGTGACGAAGTAAATATAGGACATTTTAGTTGTAACAAGGCGCATGGACACCATCTTAGCCTAATGTAAAACCATAAAAATGATACAAATATTTCCCCAATCTGGTTCAAATCAAGGGGATTTAAAACATCACAATGAAATTTGCTTTTGTGAGTTCAATGGACATTCAACTATTTGATCGATGGTTGTAAATTTAAGGAGAAGAAAATCATTTTAATTTGCAAAGGCGCACGCGTAAGAGTGACAACTCAGATTCTAGCTAATATCCCAATTCTACAGCACAAACCCAGCTTTTAGCAAATAGTCCCAATAACTAGATTCATGGCCTTAAACTCGGCGTCGAGTTGATCTTGTTCTTTTGTGCGAGGGGATTCACACGCTTGGGGATGTTGTTGTTGTTGATCCTTTGCGGCCTGAACTCCTTCGCTGCGCTTCAACTACTCAGGGTGCCGCTGCTTCTCATGCATAAGAAATTCGATGATTTTCTATCATCTTGTGCAGGTTTTGCAACGAAACTTCAAGGACATGGTGCCTCACCTTTATCTATCGTTACGGCTTATTATCGTCAACGAGTTTCTATGACTTTACAACGCACTCAGGCACCTGCAATACTTCCACGTGCCGTAGTTGCAGGAACGGCTATTTCACAGCTTCCTGCACTACCTAAACTTCCAACTGTCTTAACTAGCAACTTACACCAAGCAGTAGGCTTTATGTAAATACTCTGTGAGATTGTTGCTTTGTTATAGTTGTACACAATTCGCCTTATGGCCTTTACACTTTCAACATGCATTCCTTTGTACTCTGATGGGTTTTCCCATCTTTTATTGATAAAAACAGGAAGTTTCTTCTTAAACTCAGTTTTTAGCAAATTGTCCCATTAGTTTACCCCTATAGCAGCAAAGCTTTAAACAGATTACAAAAAAAGCTATAAGCACCTGTTTGTTGTCGGGTGCCTTAGTTCATAGGTGACCTTGCCTAGTCTCCTACTAATGGTAAAAGGACCACAATACCTAGGAGACAACTTAGCACACACTTCTGACTTGAGGGTTTTAGAGTCAACTAGGACTCGTAAAAAGACTTTCTCACTAGCGGTAATCTGCATAATGCCTAGCTCGATCCTGGGATTGCCTAATGATACGCTTACAATGTTCTATCATCTGGTTTAGGTCTTCTAAAAAGTTTCTTGCTGCTTCAACTTTTTCTTGTTTAAACCCTACAACTGTGGGTGAGCGTGGCTGAAAACCGTACATCAGCATAAATGGGCTGTAACTCGTAGCTGAATGTTTGGTACTGTTATAAGCAAACTCTAATATCGAGAGATACTCCTCCTAGTTAGTCTGCTTTTTGCTGACGTATGCGCGAGGCATATTCTCCAGCACCTGATTTACTCTTTCTGTTTGACTGTCTGTCTGTGGATGGTCAGTGGTACTCATGTTTAGTTTAGTATGGAGATGATGGAATACTGCCCTCCAAAAATTTCCATTAAACTTATTGTCCCGGTCATTGACTATGCCAGAAGGTAGACCGTACAAATTAAAAAGCCCATCTACAAACAACCTCGCTAACTCTGGAGACCATAGTTAGACAAGTTTTGCTATAGATAGGTGTTAGTGCTTTTACCATATATAGAGACATTGATTAGGCAATTGCTTTTAGGTTGCTTTTGCTTTTTCTTTTGCTTTTCAACATAGACCAAAGTCTACAAGTATGATGGGTGCCCTACCTCATTTGTAATGGGACATAGTTGGAGTTTCTATCACTTGCGTTCTCTCTCATGTGTTTGGCTATTGTTTCATCACAATAGGAATCTTGTCTTGGGTTACTTTTTTGAGCAAGTCGGTTTTCTAACATGGTATCAGAGCATGCTTCAAGATTCAAGAGAACAAGGAGTTACTCCAATGAACAAAATCAACTCACAAGGGATTGATTTGGCCATCAACTTCAAGGAGAAGAGCAGGTGCAGGTGGTGTCCCTAGCTAGCTCTCAAGTTTGATCTTCAACTACAACGGTGGCAGCTTTGTGGGAGAAGATCTGGTGTACAAGGAAAAGAGCTGAGTTGCAAGAGGAGATTATGAATCTTCCTCAGATCTCAGGTTGCTATAGGACAGCAAAGCATGGAGAAGATCTACAGTATTTGATCGCTGGTTGAGGCTATATACTAAGCTAGAATCAAGCCTACAGATTGTTGGAAATCTGTTTGCTGAAATCAGAACTGATCATATTGTTGGAATCTGGCTACTACCTGTTGGATCGCTGTCAGAACTGCAGATGATCACTGAGTTGGATTACAAACTTCTGTCCTTGGCTGGATCGTTGAGATCGCTAGACCTGTTTGATGCAGATCTGATTTTGGATTATTGAAGGACAGACTTGGAACCTGTTTTCTAATATAGGGTGGATTCAGATAGCAGATCGCTGGAATTTGATCGCTGCATGCAGGGTATCTTATCACTGTCTATCAGATCTGTTTGTTGATGGTACAGACCTTATCGTTGCTGATTGATCACTAAGCTGAATCATTGCTGACTGATCACTAAGCCGGATCATTGTTGTCTGATCGCTGGCTGGATTGCTATAGTTGCATCAGACCAATCTAATGCCTTCGAATCGCTGCCTGCAGAACTGTTTCCTGGGTGACAAATCGCTGAGAAGCAAATTTGAGAGTTAGCTGGTGCTATCCACAGACGTGAACCTGTTCACTAGAAGGGGAGATATCAGAAGCTGTTTGCTGGTAAGAGTGCTGACCTACAAGGCTGGTACTACAGTTTTTCACTTAAGAAAAAAATAGGTTACATAGTTTTCTACAGGTCATGAAGATCCAAGGAACACTAGCCAGGAATTGCTAGTGTTGGAGAGCTATCGATACATGTCGGAGACAGGTGACTACTGGTCAGAACACTATTGGTAGGTCATTGTAGATTGCCAATTACTGCTGGAAGTAATTGGTACACATGCAAGGAAGCATGTACATGTGTAGATTGTTGGGTCAACATGAAGATTGAGTTACAGCTGGTGCTTTTTGCATGCAAGTGAAAGTTCAACAAGACAATCACATGCAAGTTGAGAAGATTACATGCAAGGAAGCATGGACATACATAGATTCCTAGGATGCAATGGCTGTGTCTTGTAGTAGGAGATCACTGAGGTTTAAGAAGGGAAAGAACCTTGATGCATGCTGAAGGAGATCTCAGGAGTAAGGATTGGCAATATGACTAGGAGTTGTTTGCAATCGGTTGCAAGGTGAGGAAGGGATTCACAAGAGTAATCAGAACAAGATTCATCACAAAATGGAAGGGCTAACTCACAGGGAAAGGAAAGTCTACATGAAACAAAAGAGATGGTAGGGGAAGACAATCAGTGATCATGGTGTTGCTGAAGCTGTAGAAGCAGCTACTAACAAGCATACTGAAGGAAGGTCAACTTCAGACGTTCTAAGATTGACAAAGTTTTGTCGAGGTTGGAATCGACAAAGGTGCAAACTCTTAAGAGGAAGTTGCATGAGAAGTATAGACTATGAGTCTATATAGATAAATCGATATGCAAGAGGATGTTTTCACAGCTTCTTATCATGGTGGCAAATGATAAGTTCGTTGTTACAAGTGAGAGGTGTGGCAAGCTGTGTGGTCAACATTCTACGTTGTATCGGTTTGGTTTCTATTCAAGTCATAGTGACTTGGTTATGGTGTAGAAACTTTCTTGTCTATCTGAACTAGTATCACTTCAGATCTATGAGTAATCAAAGTGAGTGCTTGTTGTGGTTGTCATGTAATTCCTGGATACCATCCAAGTCATATTTGACTGTTCATGTGGTGGTACCAAGTGAGATCAATTCTATTTTGAGTTGGAGAAAGGTTCTAGAATCTATCCAAGTTCATGTTCTGTCATGTGGTAGATTCTGTTATAAGATTGGGAAGCCAAGGTTGTTGATTAGCCATTGAATTTCAACAGTACAGGTTATTGTGTAGCTTCAAGAAAAAGAACACGATTAAAGATGGACGTACACCAAATTTGCATATGACAAAGTGTCAGAATAAATAGATATCAAGATGAAATGCTTTCTAGTTTGGAAAGTTGTTTGGTGCAAGTGACTCTGTGAGATAGAGGTAGGAGATTTTGCTTCATTATTTTGAATACGCAGATGGTATTCAATATATACATAATTTTACAGGTGTGTAGTTGAAGAAAGTACAAAAGTGGGTGTGCTGTTTGTGGGAGATCGTGGGTGGCTGCTGTCGTTGTCAAATCTGATTGCATAGTGCATGGGATGTGCGTGAGAAGGCCGTGACATCAGCCTTCGTCGAAATTAATGTTGATGAGGAGCTCTACATCATCATACAAAGAAAGTTTTACATCGAGTAATGAAGACATCGAGATCAGAGTTAATCATGAATTTCACATCATAATTGAGGATCTTCATTACATGAGCTTCGTGGAAGATACACATGCATACTTTTGTTATGCATTGTTCTAGACAATGTAAACATTAAGGTGGAGTGTTAAAGTTAATGTTTCCATTAGTACCCCTAATGTTATCATCTAGGTTAACTAGGATTGTTGGGCCATGCCTGCATGCTAATTCTAGGGGCCCTTACCTATATTTAGTAGAAGTCAAGTTAGACTATAGCTAGACAAGTTTTGCTATAGACAGGTGTTGGTGCTTTTACCATATATAGAGACATTAAATAGGTAATTGCTTTTAGGCTGCTTTTGCTTTTCGACATAGACCAAAGTCTATAAGTTTGGTGGGTGCCCTACCTCATTTGTAATGGGACATAGTTGGAGTTCCCTTGTGTTCTCTCTCATGTGTTTGGCTATTGTTTCATCACAATAGGAATCTTGTCTTGGGTTACTTGTATGAGCAAGTCAACTTTCTAACAACTTCTTCAACAAAGAATTCACACTTACGTTTCTTAGCATAAAGCTTATGCTTTCTAAGCAATCGAAACACCTTTCTGAGGTGTTTAAGATGCTCCTTCCTCATTTTATTGTAGACGAGGATGTCATCTAGAAATATGACTACAAACTTACCTAAGTATGGTCTGAGGACACTGTTCATCAAAGTCATAAAGGTAGCTAGAGCATTTGTCAGCCCAAATGGCATCACTTAAACTCATAATGACCATGATGAGTCCTAAAAGCTATTTTCGGGACATCTTCCGCTTTTATACGGACCTGACGATATCCCTATCTAAGGTCAATTTTACTGAAAAACTTAGCCTTGTCGAGTTGGTCAAACAACTCGTCTGCCCGAGGCATTGGGTACTTATTCTTGATTGTGACCCTATTGAGGGCACTGTAATCTACGTAGAGACGCATAGACCCCTCTTTCTTTTTCACCAAAAGGACTAATGATACCCACGGTGAACTACTGGTCTGAATTTGGCCTTTCCCAAGATAATTTGTTAACTGCCTAGTTATTTCTTTATCCTCTGCTCGGCTGACTCGATACTGAGGTTTAGAAACAGGTGCTGTACCTAGTACTAGGTTTATTACATGATCTACATCTCTGCTAGGTGGTAAACCATGCGGTAAATCTTCAGGAAAAACATTTTTAAATCTAGACAATAAAGTTTCTAATTTATTTACTTGTTGCTGTAAAGAACTAGAAATAGAAACTTTTGGAATAAACTGAAGGTCACATAAGAATACCTGATGGTTGCTATCCCCGATTAGTTGACGGAGCTCTGAACTGCAGGCCATAGGACTGTTGGGAACATCATGCTCCCCTTGCAACTGGATCTCTCTGCCATTTTGCTGAAAGTTGAGGGTGTTCTCCTGATAATTTATGTGGAGGGAAGGCCCTAAGCTGAAAAGCCAATCTCTCCTAAGAACAAGGTATGTACGATCAAGGTGTATTATTTGAAAGTTAGTTTCATCTTGATACCCCTGAATATCAAGCTTACCATATTTTGTCAAATTTTCTTGTCTACACCCTTGGCTAAAGAAACTATGTACCTATGTTGACTAGGTACCTTTGGAAGTTTAAGCTTCTTAACTAGGGTGTAGTTGATGAAATTATGGGTTGCCCCATCATCAACCATGACTACGTCGAGACCCAATGTGGGGCCCTATCCTGCTGACAAGGTCCCTAAGCTGTGTTAGGCCCTCTATGACTATGGTTTGTGCCGGGGCACATTACTCACACTGTTGCCTTGTTGGTCGTGTACGCTGGACATGCCCCTGATCGTGGTATCTGACCTCTAGAGTTCCCTAGGGTTCGGCACTAGTTACAGGCTCGTAACACAATCAATCTTGTTAGTGATTTGATTTCTCCTCAAGATACATATACTATTACATGGAATTTATTTATTCCATTTTCATAATTCATGAGGTTTTGTTTATGAGAAATTGTAGATTCCATCACAAGCGTTTGTGATCTGTATGCAATAGTTATCCTAGTTATCTCTTCCTCTCCGTTTCTGGTTAGTTACTTGGAGATCATGATAACACCAATAATTAGTTTTACTCCTGAAATCAAAGTTTCTAGAATCGAGGAACATCGCTCCCATACTTGTCCCACCATGAAAGGGCGCAATTGTCCTACTCTGAGCCGAGCTCCTGGACACCCAAACTCAAGAGTCTCACGCCTACACACGTGATACAATGCACATTGAAGATCATTCATGTGTGGGTCTAATGCAGTGTTGAGTGTGACAATGTGGCCACTCACAAGATTAGAATTCAACTTTCAAGAAATACTAAGGACTTGAAAAAATAACACGTCTAATAGAAATGTCATGACTCATACCTGAAGACATTGAGATGATCCCTGAGTGAATCCTGTATGACAAGGTCAGGATAGACCATCTCAATGTATGTGCGCCATTCCTGTTGGAACTCTCCATCATGGAACTGATCTTCGTTCCTAGGACCTCCATAGTGGGTGAAGAATGCAAGCCATAGCATGCAGAGACTGATGGAACCACTCCCACCTGGCTTGCCAATTTTCTCTTATTTCTTCAACCCTATACAATTTGAAATCATACATCATCATGTCAAATGCATCATAATACATAAATACTCATCAATAATGATAAGAGATAATAGATAATAGATCTCATCAATGAATATAAATACTAGTCACTCTGAAAGTTCACCTTTTACTGAAGGCAGTGCAAGTGCGAATATGCTCTCCCAGCCTGTCCATGAACTCATAGAGAAGGCTGAAAGTGTAGCCCCTCTCTATCTATAAGACGTAGGACACTGTAAAGAGGTTGCAACCCTGTGACAATGGCCCTTCCCTCATCCCAAAAAGGAGATGATAGCATAGTCCTCTCAAATCACTGAGCCCTAGGCTCTAATGAGGGCCTCCACTCCTACCAATGGTTTGAGACCACCATTTACCTCAAGCTGCCATGAACCTTCAAGAGGTGCTCTAGAACAATGAAAATAAAGTCAAACCTGAAATGAATCATGATTGCAAATTGTATTAGGCTTCAACAAATCAATTATCGGACAACAAAGTTGAAAGTAGTAAGCGACATACTAACTTCTAAGTGATGAATCAAATTTGATGAGAGACCTGGTGGAGGTAGGCCTCAAAAGCTCGAGGCTAGAATACGCCTTGAACAAGCCCAGGACCCTTGGTCTCTTTTGACAAATTCCAAGGCCTAGCTATGGAGTATCATAACAGCATAGTAAGCACACTATGAAAGCTTGAAAAAACCAGCTATGGAGTAGAACACAAAAGCAAGAGAGAGAGGACTTCAAAGGTCACACAACTTGAATGATTATTCAAAGAGTAGTAGGGCGTGGAAACCCCTCCAAACTTTGGACTACATTTAGCATGTAATGTATAGAGGTGGTGTCTTGCTAATTCTAGCTCTAGAACCCACATGGGTCCTCAACCTACTTGTTATTACTTGCCTAATTAGCACATGTGGGGTGTACTATGTACATAAATGTTTTGCCCCCATGTCTTATGCACAACTTACAAGTTACAAGTATACAAGCCTTAAGGGGCAAAATAGGCATTTATTTTGACACCCCCCCTCAATGGCTATTTTGTTCATACCAACATGTATCCCAAGAAAATACACTTTGCTGATTTTGCATCCAGCTTCTTCCTGTTATCCTTGGAAATATGGGCATAGGCCGTACAACCAAACACTCGCAAAGCGCTCACATTGGGCTTAATGCCACTAAATGCCTCTTCTGGAGTCTTGCCTTCCATAGCTTTTGTTGGACTTCTATTCAACATAAACACTGCTGTGTGCATTGCCTCGCACCAAAAAGAGTTGGGCAACCCCTTTGCCTTGAGCATGCACCTTGCACACTCCGCAATAGTTCAGTTCTTTCTCTCCGCTATGCCGTTTTGTTGAGGGGTATGAGGAGCTATAAGCTGCCTTTTGATCCCATTGGCCTTGCAAAATTCCACAAATTCTGTCTTAATGAACTCTCCACGACCGTCTGCCCTGAGCATCTTTATCTTCTTTCCTGAAAGTTCTTCTACCAAAGCTTTGAAATGCAGGAAGTACTTGAATGCTTCAGATTTTAACTTCAAGAAATAAATCCAAATCTTGCGTGAGAAGTAATCAATAAAGGTCATAAAGTAATATGCTCCCCTTGCAGATTTGGTTTGGGTTGGCCCCCACAAATCTGAATGTACCAAGTCAAGTATGTCTGCTGCCCTGATGGTGCTCTCCTTGGTGGTGCTCTCCTTGGGAAACTTATGTCTTTGTTGTTTTCCCATAGAGCAAGCCTCGCAAACTGAAGAGCTTGGCTTAACAACTTGAAGCCCCTCCATTATATGATGCTGGTTCAACACCTGCATGCTTTGGTAGCCAAGATGTCCATACCTCTCATGCCACAACCTATCCACATCACTTCCTTTTGCTGTATAAGCATGCTGACTAGGGATAGAAGTGTACAACCTGTATAGATTATCTTCCTGCAATCCTTTGGCCACAACCTTCATATTATCACTCAAGTCCAACACAAGACAAGAAGTAGCATCAAATTCTACTTTCATATTTTGTTGAGTGATAGCTCCTACTGAAAGAAGATTTTTAGCAAGTCCTGGTACATATAAGACATTCTTAATGACTTTGACTTCTAAAGCTTAATAGGTACTGTGCCCATTCCCTTGACTTTGTGTGTTGAGTTGTCACCTAGACACACCTCTTGTCCATCACAAATCCCCACAAAGGTATCAAACCAATCCCTATGAGGGGTCATGTGCTTTGAAGCACCTGAGTCAATGTACCAACCACCTGTTGTGGCTTGTGAGGCCAATGCAATAGAGAATAACTCAGCTTGCCTTATGTCACTCTGCTCCTCTCTTGCAACACTCTCAACAATATTTCCTCCCTGCTTCTTTGTGCCCTTCTTTTGCTCTGCAAGCTTCTTCCTGCACTCAAAAGCAAAGTGTCCATATTTACCACAGTAATTGCAATTCCCCTTTCTTCAAGGTGTGGAAGAAGTATTTGAGGAGGATTGTGCTTCTGACATCTGCAAGTTCTCCATTCCTTGCTCAAGTGTTTGTGGTGCTCCTTTGTTCTTGTCTTAACCTTTCTTCTTATCCTTGGTTGGATTTTGCTTCTTCTTAGAAGCAAAGACATGCTCCTGAAAATCTTCCCTCTTGGAGAGATTAACTCTCCTCATCTCCTCCTATAACAAGAGACCATAGACTTCTTCATAGGTAGGGATCTTCTCTCTCATAGATATCATCCGATCACAAAGTTCTGATAAGCATATGACAAGTTATTCAGAACTATTGGCACCAAGTCTTTGTCAACAATAGACTTTCCAAGTATAGAAAGCTGATATCTAATATCCTGAATCTTATTAAGATGATCAGTAACTATCTCCCTTGTCTCCATTCTGAGAGTATACAACTTGTTCTTCAAGTAGAGAACCTAGTTGTACTTGCTGTCTCATACAATGCACAAATAATGTGCCATGCATCCATAGGCCCTTTGGCTGACCTGATTAGAGGAATCACATTATCCCCTCACCTGATGTCTTTGATCCTGGTCACCATCCTGCTAGACAAGCCAAATTCCAAAGCATCACCTGCTCCACCTGGCTCCTAGCATTTGCTCGCTCTCCCTGGCAATGTGCCACCCGACACCATGCCAACGCAAGCATGTCCCTGAGTCGCCGCTTATGGGATCCCGAGACTACTGACTCCCTGATCATACTGAGGCATATGTCTCTAGTCTTATCCTTGATCTCACCACCTTAGAATCTGCACCATGTAAATTCCAACACATGTGCTAAGCCTAGACTCCTGCAAATACAGCCAAATGCATGAAAGCTATAGGTAGCTTATCCAAGCCCGTGATGGTAGATGCCTCCCCGTCGATGCCAATGTCCAAAATTGGCACCATGCTGTAATGCCAACCTGTACTCCCAAATGAGCACACCATGAAGTCCTCGCCATCAATGTCCCCTACAGTAGATCACTAGTAAAACACCCATCATAGTGTTTCACCCTCCGATCACACCTTGTGCGATCTCCATCAGCTCTCCAACCTAGAGCTGGCTCTCAAAGCTTCACGCTTTGACCATTTGTATTTGCAGTGTTTTGATTTCATCATGAATCCCACCTGTAAGTCCTGTCCATGCCAATGACTCAAGTCCAATATGAAATAACTGCCCCCTGATGATCATCCCATCTCATCCTGCAGTGCTATTCCTACCAGGTATTCCAATGCCATCCCTGATCACAAAGATCTGAGCATCTACCCTGTAGTGCCCACATGTATTTCCACAAGCTAGCTCCAAGCTGCTCCTATGAATGGTTCCAAACCACTCCCTGAGAATACACTGAGATGTGAACTCCAAAGCCACCATCAAGTCCCTCACATGATTGTGCATGCCAATATCCCTCCAAGTGAACCTATGACATCTTTCATGGCCCAAACCAAATGATCTGCACCTTGCCATCACTGGAATTTGCATCCTTGATGCAATATTGATATGGCAAATTGACTTGACTTACCCAAACTGGTAGTTGAAGTGTATCTCTTGATGACAAACCTGATACACTGCTCCACAGCTACAATGGCTTGATCAAAATTGACTTATCGACTGCAAAACCACAAAATCATCACACTCACCACTCACCAAGAGCATCCAATGTGTGATTATTCACCCGTTCTTCATCCTCTGCGTGTCCCACACACAGCTCGTCCAATGCAAATCTGCTATTTTGCCCAATGGCTTCCAACTGGCACCACCTTGCACTTCCATCACCTGTGACCGCCAAACTGTGTGTACCTCCAAGGTAGCCCATATTTCCCTCCGAACGAGAAATTTGCAAGCTACAGATGCGTGTGTCAATGTAGCTATTACCTGACTCGACAATGCCACTGCCGATCATACTTGTGAGAGTGTTCCCCCAAAGCGCCACTTGACGTTGGTTGGTTCAAACCCCAAAAGTTGAACCTGATCACAAGAATTTTTCACCTGTAACCGGCATACCGTGCCTATATCTCACCTGTGATTGCTTGCCCTCTCAAAATTGTTGCCAATGATGAGTAGTCACGCCGCCAAACTGCACTTTTGTCGCCAATACTAGCTTTCTCCACACAATTCTGCTACCATTCACTCCCATACTGCATTTACCACTTCCAAACACCCTGTTACCTTATCAATAGTAAGTAATAATGATTTCGAAGTGATAATGCCTCATTGTACCGCCTTGTAGCAGGTTTCACCAGCCAAAAATTGCCCCAAATTTGGCCCTACAGTACCCAAATGGCGAATGTAGCCCATCACTAGGTCACCTGCACTCCGCTCAATAGAATGGTGACAAAAACTCCCCAAAATGCGTTTCTCCCTACTTTGTGACATCGCTTTGTCCGCTGGCTCTGAGCAGCCAGTTTCAGGGGTCATTTTGGCCCAAGGATGGCCAAAAAAAGTGCCCTCTAGCCTTAGTTAGGCCCTTCCATTTTGTGCTTGCAAACCCTTGTCTTGAAAATAATGAGAATTTCTTGGCCTTTGCTCAATCTTTCACTGAGCTTACTCTTGCAGCTCTCTGTCAGTCTGAGGTCGCCCTACCTCAAGCATTTTGATGCAATTTTCGGCATGTTAATTGGTGCGGTATTGTTCCAAAACAGGCTGATTTTCTGAGAAATCCACCAACACCTCATGAAACCGGAAATTTTCAAAATTTTCTTAGTTTTCCACTCAATCACACCCTGTAAACTGCCCTGGCTGTATAACACTATGCTTTACAGCTCTCTTGCAAATCCAATTGCTTCAACCGGCTGCCTACACAGTCAATTACTTAGCCATCATCAATGATTTCCCCGAAATCACCAGAATTGCAAGTTTTTCCGTAAATTCTCCCAGGAATCCACCTACAACGATCATTCTGATCTTCCCCGAAGCTCCGATCGAAGGAACTTTGCTGTCTCCTGCCATCCAGACTGTCGATACCCCGTATGGAGTCCTCTCTCCTGAGACGCTTTGAGTGCTATTTCTCTCGGTGAAAGACACTATCCCATAGTTCCACCGGATCGTGCGCACAACAAAAGTTAAGTCTATTATGAAGAAACACTGTACATATAGCAAAGCCCCAAACTGCATGGGCTCAACAGGTGTCACTAAACTGGCCTACCACCTGCCAAACTAGAGTTAGGCCCAATATGGCCACATATACTGACAAACCCAGGACATGCCCCTGAGTATAGCATAATGAACTCAAAATCACTGTACATGCTAATTTCTTCCTGCGTGTGGCCTTTATGCACCCTCACGTTGCTGTTTCTATCAACTATCTTTGAAGCCACAACGTTGCATTTGTATCTCCAGCGGTTTTCTTGTTATGGCATTATAGTGCTCTTCCATCATCTTTGTTGAGACTAAGGACTGACTTTTGAAAAGATGGGAGAGTTTCATGCATTTACCCTACGAATTGGGTCTTCAACCGTAATTGTTTACTTGACATTTAAACCTGATGGATTCAAGCACCGAAGCTAAACCTTGAGATACATGTCCCTAGATTGTCCATCAAGTTGAACGCCAATCTTAGTAAATGCGAATTTTGCATTAGAGAGTCTTCCTAAAAAGTAGGATATTCTTAGAGAAAGCCTAAGAAATTGATACCCTGGCCTAGGGGATGCAATGACCCACTAATTTTTTAAATAGTCTGGATGCTTCCCAAAACTAGGACATACTAATGACATTAGACAATGGAGCTTCTAGGATCTGCTTCAGAACTACCAATTGAGAACTAGGGCTCTGCATAAGAAAGTTGTCAGGATACAGAAACCATGTTTGGTGGAACAAAGCTAAGTACAAGAGAACATGCAAAAAATTGTAACATTCTTTTGTTGGCTGAAATGCGGAGAAATGGGACTTGCAAATTGGTAATGATTGACGTCTTTGTCACTTCTTGGCACGAAATGAAACTCACAATAGCAATACATACATGCTGTAGTAGCCTGCTATGTTCATAATGTGCTTATACACAAGATTCAGTACGCTCGCAGAGACAGAATGCCGGCTTTGCTATTTCGATGGTAAGAAAAAAATATTTAAGGACAGAAGGAAAAACAGGAAAAGAGGGTGTTTTCACCAAGCAATGTTAATGGTGACCAAGAATGCAAAGAGCCCAGATGAGGCATCAAGCAAAGTGAAGATAGTGAGGGAATCATTGATGCACCTAAGAGGCTAAGACAAGACATGGATAGTCTCTCAACGGTTTGGCAAAATAATCCTGTGATGATTTTGAGAATAAGATCATCCAAAATATTGACAGTTGATGACTGGAAAATCATTATCATAATGATGTGTCAACATATCGGAAATGTACTTTGTTTGAGTGGAGTTTAGTCGTTGTGAGTCGTCTGACAAGCAGATTAAGAAGAATCACGATGACTGCTGATATAGTTACTTTGACATTTGAATTATGAAGAGTAAAACCTTCAGCAAAACCATTTTTGTTATCTTTTAGGCTTTGAGTATGACTCTCAGAAAGATAAATGAGGGAAGATGGACAAAATTTAAGTGCCAAAAACATGCATTGGGACATCTATTGGAAAGTTAAAGGCACTTCTTGTACTTTCAAATCACCCCACAACTGAGGTAATAAGCATATTGGAGTCAAACAAAATTGTCCTATCTAGTATCACATATTCTTTTGAGAATCTGCACTGATAAACTTGATGAATGGTAAAGGCAAGATGAAGGCGAATTTAATGCCAACTTTATGCGCTAATGTGAAGAAGCCCTTATTTTGTGCAGATGACGTGCATCTTTTATCGCAAGCTATCTTTTAAATGAACCGAGAAACTGTTTTGTGATTTTAAGAAACATCAAACTTGCCAGTCAGTGTCTTTTACTTCTGTCATTGAATGTACCTGACACCTAATAATGAAACATATCAGTAGAGTTTGTACTTGTCTTTTTATCTACATCTTTTTGATGTTGATACAGATCAAGGTGCTTTTTGATGACAAAGTTAATATTAAAAGTTTGGAAGGGCTGACTTTGCAAATTTCAGCATCAGCGAGTGTTCAGGTTCAGCTTGCCTACATCCAGGCCTGGAATGCTCTTGCTTCAGTTTGTGCTTATGAGCTGGCTCATGGTCGTGCTCTTTGGCAGCATGCTAAACATGCTGGATTGTGCTCTTCACTTATTTCACACTTACAAGGTATGAGCATATTTTGCTGAATTCCAGGTTACCAGCACCAAATCATAGAGTTGATTTTGTTCTGTTTCTCAAGTAGCTGCATAATTTTTGCTCAAGTTCCTGGATTTGAGGAAAAAGTCGTTTAACCTGTGTATGTGCTTGGACTAATTTCAGACGTCAACAGTGGCCACATTCTCGAAAAAGTAATATGTTTGGAAGTCCTGATGCACCACGTTTTATAGAAGCTAAATGCAATTGTTTCCATGGTTACAGGTAGACGTTATTTCATTGCTCTTGGTCAAATACATGCAGTAACTCTCATTCTTGAAGCAGCTTCGCGACACTACAGACCATGGGTAGAAGTTTCAAGTGATCAAGGAAAGGTACTCCAAGCGACGTTGGAGCATTGCAAGATAGATTGGTCAGACCTCAAAGATGCAGTTTACTTGGCCATTCTTGATTTTGAGGGCAGCTCCACTTTGCTGAGTTCTTGGAAATCCTTGGAAAGACTATGCAGCATTGATGAGGCTGCTGAAATCATCTCATTTGAACGAGAAAGTCAAATGTTGTGTCGATTGTCGTTGCTGCCTTTGCATAAGTATTTGGGTATGGACCACGACCTTCAACTTATTTCGAACTGTGAGAACTGGTGCATTACATATTGGTGTCTTTTATGTTTTGACGCTCTTAAGTTCCTATTGATTTGTTTCATTATTGTACAATTTTGGAAGATGCTGAATGCGATGCATATACTTTGTGTAGGTTTCCACGTGAATTGGTTTAAAAGTTTGTTTTACGTGATTGTATCAACCTGGGATAACACATCCAATTTTGTTCGACAGGTGTGCCGGCAGTGAAGTGGGGTGAACACCAATATTTTTTACCAATTGCAAACTTGTGGGCTAATTGCATCTCTATGCAGCCTCCACGGTTACCTTAGAATTTTTCTCAAAGCTAAAATTCATAAAATGTATACAGTTTTGGTGCAGTGAGAATTGGCATGGCCTGTACTTCCAATTTACATGCCAATACATACGAATTGCATAAGAGCTTTATTTGTTAAATCAATCTTAATATTCTTTGGCTACCTTGACTGTGTATGTAGCCCTCCAAGGTGAAGCCCCTGACATTGACTCTTACTCTTGTGTATTCCATTGCTGAGTATAATATTCATGCTTATTTTTGAAGATTGAATCTATCAGAGAAAACATCTATCAGAGAAAACATCTATGGGTTGTCATTAATTCTTGAAGGTGGGATAGTTTGAAAATTTTCATTGCTATATTGTGAGGCATTTCAACTGCTCTTCACAATTTTAAGTAATCATTGCCAGTGTACTCCAAATCATGAAGCATGCATGCAAGCTCCTTGGATAAAGTAAGCCCTTCAAAAAGTTTGCTAAGGAGCTCTCCCCAAAAAAAAGCTTTCCATTTTGCCTTTTGGTCGAAGTTATCCTTGTCAATAATTGAATTAGGAATTTTAGCTATTTTTTACTCTCATATTTGATTAACTTATCTTCTAGAACATAACCAAACCAAAGGCTCATATAAACATATCATTTGATGTGTGGCCAACCTCTGAACGGACTTGTGTTAGAAATCAAGACAAAGCCCACTACCATAGAGTAGCCTTTTTGCCATTCACAATGGCTGTAAACATGGCCGACAAGTAGAGAGGTGAGTTATGGATCCGACTCAATATTTGAATTAGAATAATCAAGTGTTGGACACTACTATTGTCTGCTAGTGACAACACGTCACTATGTGTGTCGTCGTCGTCGCCGTTGTTGTTCTCTCTCTCTCTCTCTCTCTCTCTCTCTCTCTCTCTCTCTCTCTCTCTCTCTCTCTCTCTCTCTCTTTATATATATATATATATATATATATATATGTGTGTGTGTGTGTGTGTGTGTGTGTGTCTCGCGGATTAATTCTCTCTTATTTATGCTATAGAACTATTATATTTCATGATTGATTAACTAAGAATGAGCTGTAGTTGATCCTTAGTTACAACTTGAGATTTGTCCATGAATACATTTGTATAGAGTCGAGTCGATGTAGAGTCAAGTCGATGCAGGTCAATGTGAGTCAATGTTGATGTTGACTATAATATTTGACCTTTAGACTTTGATTATACTATTTCAACTTTCAAACCTAACATGAAAGTAGAGGGATGATACTTTACAGATCATAATCAATGATTAAAAGAATGAAATATTACAAAGGTAAGTAGGCGTAAGATCAGAATCCAACACTTTCCCTCAAGGTAACTACTAGGTACTTGAGAAATTTGACATACTTAGAAAGGTAGTATGTTTATCTTTATACAAAGGTTTTGTCAATAAATCTACACCCAGGTTGTTTGTGTGACAATCAATCAATTTGACCTCTTTCTCTTGACTTTCTCTCTCAAGAAATAGAATTTCATTATGTTTAGTCCAAGAGTGATATCTAGAATTTAAACAAAGAGCAATAAAACTTTGATTATCACAAAACAATGTATTGAACAAATTCTAGGTCATGAACTAATCTTTTGATCCAATTAATCTACTTTACTGCTTGAGTGGCTGTAATGAGTTGAAATTTTGTGGAGGATAATAAAACAAATTTTTGTTCTCAATTATTGAAGGAAAAAGTCCTCCTAGAAGTTAGAATATATACCTAGACGTGGATTTTCTAGTGTCCAAATCTCTAGCCTAATCTGGATATGAATATCAATGTAAAATTAATACATCCATGGAGGTGCCATTATAACACAATGCATATTGCTTTTGGATTGAGTATATCTCATAACTCTCTGTAAAGCTTTCCATCATAGTTCATATATCAAGGATCCAATGACAGATTGATATGGATGTTCACATGTCATCTTTTTCAACGTCAGTCTTTGGGCACAATTCTTTTAGTAACTGATGCCTTGATGCATAGAAGAATGGCCTTACAATTTTCCATGCCATAGTTATAAGCTATATTGTATGAATTGGCCCAAAACTAATCATATCAAATTCACTTGACAACAAGGATTTTGTTTCAAGTATAGCCATTATAAATTTCTAATAATTAAAAGGCATCATCAACATACAAAGCTATTATAATATAGCTTAAGCCCTTGAACTTAATATAGACATTACATAAAATTTGATTGTCACAAGGTGGTGTTCTATCAAACTAGATCTAAAGAGTTTGCTTTAAATCATACAAGGCTTTGAGGAATTTACAAACCTTGTGTTTTTTACCAAGAAGTACATAACCTTCAGGCTTATAAATGAAGCTATCTTCTTGTAGAAATATTTTAAGGGGTGTAGTTTGCACATCCATTTCATGGATTTTCAAATCTTTGGTTGCAAGTATGACCAGTAGGATTCAAATAGATTTGACCACTAGACTAAATGCGTCAATGTAATCGATTTCAAAGAATTTTTTGAAATGATAACCACTCACGAAGGGAGTTATTTTGAAGTTTCAAAGGTTTTTTTAATCATACCAGGCATGATATGTTTTTCGGCTTTTGATGTCAAGTGTCTAAATTCATATCTGCTTTCATATTTCTAGCTTACTTGCCATTACTTGTTCAACTTAAAAACTTAGTTTTTTTCATGTAAAACACTCACATAAATTTGTGATTTAGTTTTACTATTGTTGGCACATGTCATTATGCTCAATGCAAGAACACTACAAATTTGAAATTTGTCTCAATTTGTTGGAGAAAAAAATAGATGGTGGCAAAAAAGAAATTGCCATTCACAACTCTATCAACATGACAACGGCCTTTTGATAGGATTGTGAATGGCTAAAAACAGCTGCCACTAGCTTTATCCATCGACAAGTAGAACTGTTGGCAAAATTTTTGTGCCATTCATAGCCACATGTTTACAATGATTGTGAATGACAAAGAGGCTACTCTATGGTAGTAGTGTGACGTGCCCTCGATTCAAAGACAAGTCTGTTTAGAGGTTGGCCACACATTGAATGATACTTTTAAATGAGCCTTTGGTTTGGTTATCTTCTAGAGACAACTTAACCAAATATGAGACCAGCAAAATAACTTAGGATTCTTAATTTGAATATCAATAAGAATTTGAACTTCAACCAAAAGTTGAATAGAGTTGGTGGCAATTTTTTTGCCATTCATAGCCCTATTAACTTGGCAAAAGGCAGTTGATAAGGTTATGTATGGCAAAATTTTCTACTTATTGATGTGTACTTTTCACACGTGTGAGGACATCTCAAACAATGTGAATAATCTCCTAAGATGTGTGTGATTTCACATAGTGTGAGAGATTACAACAAGTTTAGTCATATTTTGTTAAATTGTCAATTGAGGCCAAAACTCATTTTAGACTTAGAGATAAACTTTTTGAAGTTACAATAGTTTAAAATACATTTGATAAAAACTTTTTGAAAGTGTGGGAAAGTTGGTAGTCGAGTTTGAGAGAGATTCAAATTTGAACTTTGGGTACATTAAATCTAGTCCCAAAATAGTAGGGTTTTTCATATTGGAGGGAAAGCCAAGTGGCAAAGTAGGGTTTGGACCTATTATATATTGTTGTAACTCATGGAGAAAGGGATCTTCTTTCTTCTCTCTCTCATTTCATCATTATACATGGGTCTCTTTGGATTCTACTACTCATTGGTGCACTTCCATGATGTTATCTTGCAATCTATGTGTAGAATGATCATTTATTGCTATTTTCAGTTCCACACGTGTGAAATACAGTAGGGTACTGTAATTGTATAGATGACAACTATATTTTATTGCTTGGTTCATGTTTGATCAGTATCTCTTAGAGTTTGCATCTCATTGTGTATGTAGATGCTGATTTTTCTACATTGGTAGGATTGTTGGTTTGCTCCTTTTTTAACCAAAGATCAACGACATGGATTTGGATCTTGAATGATCTGAAATCCTTCACATGGTATCAGAGCTATTGTGTTTCAGGTTTTGAGAGGATCAACCACATTTATCAAATATTTGGATGAGTTACCAATGCTAGAGCATGCTAGATTGATTTCTACTCAAAAATCTGCATTTTTGCATATGTAGAAGTGATCTTTTGTAGGTCAAAACTCAATATAGATATATATACTTTAATAATCCTTATGCTGAAGGTATTAATCATTTTTTTCATGGCTTCTAATGTCTTTGAGGTTTCTACTTCTTATGATGCAATCATTAAGAGGGAGTCTTATGAAGGAAAGAACAATGGAAGATTGGTTCTTGGGAAGATCCAAGTCATGGATCTCACATCTCTTCATCAACTCAAAGGTTTCTATGATTGTGAATTGGTCACTCATAATCAAGATGGCAAAAGGTTGGTTGGAGAAGACTACATGGAGCAAATCGAGAGGCATTTTTCAAGGCAAGGGAGATCTCATTGGTGAGCTTATTGAGGTTTTTTATGGACTCAAGAAGGCTGGATTTATTAGGTTTGATACTCATCTTCACCTATTCTACTTCATGTTGGATGGAAAATTTGGAATCTATCTGTTGATTTATGATGATGGCATTGTTTTCACTAACCTTTGTGAAAGAACGAGATCAAGCATTGATGAGATCGTGTTGTATCTAGATCATATGTTTGAGAGAGAATTTTTTCAGAGGTTCAGGTCTGAAGATATTCATATCTTTGATATCTTTGATGTTCAAGAGAAAGGTAAGCAAGTGGAAGCGACTCAGTTTGCTTTACTAACATGTTTTGGAGAATCGTCTTGTGTAGATGATGCTATGCAAGTGGATATTAGTTCTCATGGTTCTCATGCTGGAAAATCAAATAATGGATCTGAAAAACAAAGTTTATTCAATGACTTTGATGGTCAAGAGGAATATCAAGAGGTTGGTCTCAAAGGGCTTCAACAACACAAAAGGAAAGGTGGCAATTTGGAACTAGTCAAGGGCATCAAAGGAAGGTCATTTGGCAAAGATGTTATAGATCTATTTTGTAGGAGTTTTCAAGCTCAAATAAGGTCAAAGGAGCAGCAAGGAAGTGTTGTTCAAGTTTACTTTACTTCTTCTATCTCATTTTTGAGCAATTTCATGTGAATGTGTGCAAATTGTCAAGATATGGACAAACTAGTTACATTGTGATCTTGCAATATCTTCTTGTTGGAGTTGTACTAGCATTCTTGGCTATTTTTGCTGATGGAAATGAAGCTATTGGAGGTTCATTATGTCACTCGTTCATGGCCAAGTCATCAAGTGTTGATGGTATCTTGTGGCAACATGGAGATGGAGGCTCATTCATGGAGTTTTATGGTGGAGACATATCAAGAAAGGACAAAGTTGGAGGAGACAAGCAAGCAAATGGTCATCACTCACATTTATTGTTTGGTTGCCGTAATTTTCTAGAGAGTTCAAAGTTTGAAACATTGAGGAATCATTTCATTCACATTCTATTTGGTTTTTCATGTTCTAGTTATATCTTGATATGTAAAATTGATGTAAGAAATAGTGCAACATCCAATTTGGACACTATTCTCTATATCAATTATGAAAGATACTTTAGAACCTTAGAAATGAGATCTATACTTAGGATGGAGATCATTCTAAAGTTGGACCAAAGTAGTATGGTTAAAACTATGCAAAAACTAGTTGAAGAGGGAGTGTGAGAGATTTCAACAGGTTTAGTCATATTTTGGTAAATTGTCAATTGAGGCCAAAACTCAATTTACGCTTAGAGATAAAAATTTTGAAAGTGTGGGAAAGTTGGTAGTCAAGTTTGAGAGAGATTCAAATTTGAACTTTGGGTACATTGAATCTAGTCCCAAAATAGTAGGGTTTTTCATATTGGAGGGAAAGCCAAGTGGAAAAGTAGGGTTTGGACCTACTATATATTGTTGTAACTCATGGAGAAAGGGATCTTCTCTCTTCTCTCTCTCATTTCATCATTATACATGGTTCTGTTTGGGTTCTACTACTGGTGCACTCTCATGATGTTATCTTGCAATTCTATGTGTAGAATGATCATTTATTGCTATTTTTGGTTCCACACGTGTGAAATACAGTAGGGTACTGTAATCATACGGACAACAACAACTATATTTTATGTTTTGGTTCATGTTTGATCAATATGTCTTAGAGTTTGCATCTCATTTTGTATGTAGATGCTGATTTTTCTACATTGGCAGGATTGTTTGTTTGATCCTTTTTTAACCAAATATCAGGGACATGGATTGGGATCTTGAATGATCTGAAATCCTTCACACGTAGATCTTGCATAAGACACAAGGATACTAGCTCAAAAATCTAAGGCAAGAGCACTCTACACATGCATCTATCACAAACCATTCATCACACATAATGAGAGGCAACTTTGGATGAAGAAAACTAAGTATAAAATTGGCTTGCTCTCCGGTAGAGAGAGAATGCTACATCAAGCTCTCGAGTAGCGAGAGAATATGAAAATTATTCTAAGTGTGGAGCATGCTACATCAAATTTCTCTTCAAAAAACTACTCAATCTCACTTTCACTCACATAAAATCACAAATAGTTAGACACATGAGTAATATAGATATAGCTTGCATAGCTAGAAAAGTAAACTCTTTTGAAGCTATTAATCACCATATGTCATTTTCTAGATTCACTACAAGAATATGTGGCACTTTTTCATAGATATAACCAAACACATAACATGAGGCCCATTTTTTTGCATATCAAGCCTTTTGTGGCAACATCGCAAAAGTTAAATGTAAAGCTAACTATAAGAGATAATGAAAGATCCTTCGAGGACATTACTCTCTATAGGAAGCTAGTTGGTTCACTCATATATCTAACCATCACAAGACCTGATACTAGCTATTGTGTTGGTGGATTAAGCCAATTTATGCAAAATCCTAGTGTAGAGCATTGGAAGCTAGGCAAGAGGGTATTGAAATACATATTGGGAACAAGAGATTTTGGCATTGTTTATGGAGGATCATCACCTAACTTGTTTGGATTGTCAGATTCGGACTTTGCTATCTTGGATGTCAAAGAAACAAGATACTATCTCATTGTCATCTAGTGAGGCCGAGTACAAAGCTCTTACATCTTGCACAAAGGAGCTGTTATGGATCAAGAGGATGGTAAGAGATATTCACTTGCTGGATTTTTCAGAGAGTCCAATCATTTTTTGTGACACCATTTCAGCCCAAAGATTGGCAACCAATCCTATATTTCATGCAAGGAGCAAGCACATTGAGGTGGCCCTTCACTACATCAAGATGAATGTTTCCAACGAAGTGTTGAGAGAGATTCATACTTGCACCTCTGGACAAGGAGGCTTGGGACACCCTCAAAGCCATTTCTGAGGCCAAGAATACTTCTAGATCTTAGAAATCAAATATTTCAAAGCTACCAAAAGAGTGATGAGAGTGCCTCAAACTTTGTCATGAGAGTAAAGGATCTTCATAGAGAGCTTGCATGTATAGGAGCTCATCTTAATCAAATTGAGCTAGTCCAAGTCATAATTAATGGAGATGAGTATATGAGTGAACCAACTAGCTTCCTATAGAGTGTAATGTCCTCCAATGATCTTTCATTACCTCTTATAGTGAGCTTTACATTTGATTCCATAGAGTATCAATATATTTAGCATCATCCATATTAAATCTTTTAAGAATAGAATTAGCGTACTTTTCTTGACAAATAAAATTAGTTTCTGATTACCTCTATTCCTAAGATATAGTACAACTTTTTATTATACATCATTTTTTAAAATATATGAGCCACTTTTTCTATGAGGCTCTTTCATTTCTATGATCTCCATTTCCATGGTGCAGAACACAATGTAATTGCAACTAGCATTATTTCCATTGGCGAGATTTATTGCCTTGGTCTGTACTGTCCTTGTCTTGGCATATTTGGATATGTTCAGAAGATGATCTGATCAAAGCTTTGTTGCAACAACTTATGTCGCATGTTTGGATTGGTTGTGGCAAAGGTTCGATCAGATCATCTTTGTAAACTTATCCAAAAAAAACCATGGTAAAGGCAGAAAAACAAACATGTAAGAAAACCATAGAAATTGAAGTTGAATGAATAATAACCTGAATTAATAACATGAAAACAAACATGTAAGAACAACCATAGAAAACTATAGATATATTTCTATAAAAAAAATTTGTACATGTGTCTCATCCACATCAAGGGAGACCAACTTTTTATCAGTATCAACTTTCTATGATCTCTACATCCATATCTTCAGTTGGAAGTAGCTTGGGTGAAGAACACTCTGCCACTGCAACTGGATATGAATTTTCGATCACAAGCTTTATGGTCTCTTGCCTGAAGTGCATTATCTCCATTGGAGACTTCGAGCATTTAAACTGAAAAAAAACAAAAACACAATTAAATGTTATTAATCAAAGATTAGTTATTAGGAATGTGATTATTGAAAAAAAACAAAAACACAATTAAATGTTATTAATCGAAGATTACCTCTTCCAGATTAGGAAGTTCATCTTGTAGTGCAAGCCAATTGAAAAAGTGTTTGGCATTGCATCCGTATACCAACCACAGTTGACAGAACAACCTGCTGGGAGGACTGTAGTATCCAATATAAACGAAAGTTAGTAGCAAAATTTCAACATTATGTAATCGGATCAACGTGCAGGAAGTTATAATAAAATCTACTATGGAAACAAGCGCGCGTCGAACCGATATCCAAAAAATATTGTTTGAATATCGGATCAGCGCGCACGATATAAAAAGAAACCAAACAATAACTACAAGGGCAAGTCGAACCGATATTGATAAATTTTTACCTCTACATCAACCATTTTCAGCTTCGTATATGCTATTGCATGTGGTACTGGAAAGAGTTCCAATAGTTTTGGATATGGCTCCCGACAATTTTGTGTGTGTGTGTGTGTGTGTAATAAAGTTCATCTTTAAACAAACGGATTACACACACCCTCATCATTGACATATAAGGACAACACACATAAGCTCCAATAATGATTGCAATCAGAAAACAATAGATTTATGAGAATCAATGTGAAATCAAAATTCATATCTGACGTATTGGAGCATATCATCGTGCCGACTTTTGAAATCAGAAAAATCAAAAGCAGCCATGAATTGCAGGGAAAACAATGCTACATCTATAAACAGTGGGGTCTGGAAAAACTCCATCCAATATTGAGTTGCCCCTCCCCTCCTACATTGTCCCCTAGCATTTTATCTTTACTTTCTAATTCACCTGCATCTAATTTAGAAAGAGAAAGACTAGCATGGGTCTTCGGCATCTTAAAACTATATAGAGGACCTAAAGCTTTTAGATATGTGTTTAACAATTGGTCATACTATACATATTGAAGAGTATTTACAAAGGCAAGTGCAGGGGGTGAAGGAAGTAATATAGATAAACCACTAAAAGAATTGTCATTCAAAATCGATTCTACCTTTACATTTACAAAATCATCTAAATTATTTTCTAGAACAAGAGTGGAGAACTAATATTTGTGAGGGTAGGAGGAGACTGAGATTTTGAAGGAGGAGGAGATTTATTAGGAGAGGAATTTTTAGGAGGAGAAGATGGAGATTGAGATTTAGAAGAAGAAGAAGAAGACTTAGGAGGAGATTGTCTAGAAAATAGAATCACATGCAGAGGAGATGGCTTTGAAAAACCCCTCTCTTTATTAGGAGGGCAATGAGACCTCCTCTTTTTTGAAACACTCCCGCTCTGGACTCGAAAAACAAGCCAGGATGGTCCAGATTGCTTTCGATTTCTTTTCTCTACATCTTGTTTTGGAGGAGAGGAAGGAGCTAGTCTAAAGTACTTTGCAAATTTTTCATATGTGTCCCGTAGCATGAACACAATGTTGAAATCCTTGGGCATGATAGCCACCCTGTTGGCATGGATAGCTGTAACAACAGTATCTGAAAAAAAAATTTCACTTGAAAATCCTCATATACAGTGTGCAGTGCCTCAATTGCCGTTACGGTCCATCTCACATCTGTAGATAGACTTCTTGTAACCTGTCTGATGGATCTCTGTATGTGAGCTTTTGGAACCAGAAGATTATTGGTCTTCTGTAGCTTTTGAATATCCTTCAATCAGGGAGGGTCTCTTCATCTGTCCCTTGGCCTAGGAGGAGGTGGTGGTGGACGAGGCAATGGTGGTGCATTTCCCTGACCCCCTCTTGTGATTGGTGTTCCACCAAGGTGGATTCGTGTTGTTTGCTTAGTCTGTGCCATTACTATTCAATATCGGATCTACGCGAGAAGAAGGAGAACTCAGGATCAGAAGTCAGGTTGAGCGCGTCGAACCGATACCTGAACTTAGACCAAACAGATACCTGAGAGCGGATGGGTGCACGTGAGTAAAAGCGAAATGTAGGTAGGTTGTTTCGGGCACGCTGAATCGATACCACATGGAAGTAGAGAACGATAAAAGTTTTAAGCAAAAGAAATTAAGCGTCGTCCATCTGTATATATAGTGCAAATCCGAAATGATTGCATACGTGGTGGTTTGGAATTTCGAGGCTCGAATTACACTGATGATTACTTTGAGATATTTAGAGGCTTGTCAATCAAATCCAATTAATTATCCATCCTTCATCAAAATGATTAGACAATATGGCACAGAAGTATGGTCACATCTATAATTAATTCTACAAAAGTATGATCACATCTACAATTAATTCTACAAAAGTATGGTCACATCTACAATTTATTTCTGAAATTGACAAGGTTATGCTATAAATATCTAACCTTTTTTGATATCCAATCATTATAATTTTGGAAAATTCCAACGGCCATTATTTCATCCAATAGCAAATTGACGCGCATATAGTGCATGTGTAAACCAAAGAGGCTATTCTCACGCGCTGAACTGATATTGAATGGTAAATGAATTATCAGAGCTTGAATCGATAGATTCTTCTTAGATTTGGACAGTATGAAGAGTCTACTGAATTAAGCTTTGATCATGCATAATGCCATCCAATAATTTCGACAATTTTCAAAAATCTTTTTTTGCTGCAATAGCGATTCGACGCGCGCAGTCCAAGTAGAAAATAACTTTCTTCTCCCAGGCGCATTGATCCGATATCTGAGATGCACTAAAAATATTTAGGAATGCATTATTAACCATCAAAGCTTGCTTTGGCAAATTTTTTTAAGTTTTGGATATATGAGGAATCTCCCGAAGCAAGCTTTGATAATTCACAATGCATTCCAATAGCGAATCAACGCGCGTAGTCCGAGTTGATTTTTTTTTTGAGACGGACGCGCTGATCCGATATCCGATTCGTTATACCGAAGCATTTAATCAACGCGTGCCTATTTGATCTGTTTCTGTGAAGCACTTGTCCTCTCGCGTGGAATCGATATCGGCTCTTTCAAAATGCTCCGTCTTATGAAAATGTTCTGAATGAACAATATCTCAAAAGAAAAAATTTCGTCTTTACGGTGCTTAAATAGGATGAGAGACTATAATAATTGCCCTTGTACACGTTTTTCAATTATGTCCATTTAGTCTTTGTTTATTATTTGTTTAATGATGATTCGGTGAGGCTAGTGATAGACTATTTAATGTGTTCCGGTGCAGATACAAATTTTAGGGTCAGGGCTAATGATGATTTGTAGAATCTAGTGATAGACTATTTAATGTATTCCGGCATAGGTACAAATTTGTCTCACTCTGATTGGTGGATAAATATAGACTGCACTCCTCAATTCATTATTTGACAAATGTATGGTTGTGATCAACAGGAATAGGCTATAAATATGAGCACCACTTTCCATATTTCGATTCCGTGATCTTTTATTCTGAATTTCCTAGTCATTTTGTTTTTTTTTTTCTCGCGATATTGAATCGACGCGCGCCTTCACATACAGTGCACGGCCGGATTTATTCAGGCTCACTGAAACGATATCAGCCTCTTCTGACGTGTGCTCGCGGAAAATTTTAGTCTTCTCAAAATGATATCGGATCAACGTGCACACTGTTGTTCAGTCCTCGACCGAAATTATTTAGTCACGTTGAACCGATATCAGGTTCAATATGGCTAGTTCTTCCATGTCCTCAGATAATAAACTTCTGGATTTTTTGAATGCCAATGGCATTCCATCTGAAAAATTAGAGTATTTTTCCAATATTTTTTTTTTGCGCTCTTCGATATCAATAAGCTAGTTTATGAGAATTGTTATAATTTAATTTCTCTTCTTGATAATTTTTCTCAAATTATTAGTACTCCTGTTCTGGATATAGATAGTTTTTATTTCGTTTATTTTCAAGACCTTGTGCATTCCCAACCATCCTCTAAGCATAAACACAATAGAAAGTACTCTAACCTGCATGACCATTTCAAAAGAAATATTTATCGTGGTATCCACAAAAGAATATGTCACCTTCTAATCAAAGGAATGGCCTTTATCTTTTACATATCTGTTGAATTTCCAGATGATGAGTATGTTGAATCTTCTATTGTTCCATTGATCAAAGCATCTGCATCTGCTCCAGTTGATGTAGATGATACAGATACTGATATAGGGGTTGAAGATGAAGCATCTATGGCTTCAAATTATCAAAAAACTCTCTCTCGTTCTATAATCCTCTCTGATTCTCTTCTATCTGTATCTCTTGTTAATCAATTAACTCTACTCGATGTTCCCTTATATTTTATGAATAATGAGAGTTATATTTCATTTAATGATGTAGAAGATGTTTTGAATTTGAGAGAGGATGAAATCCTCTCGATTTTTGCACAAAATTTATCAGAATTTTCTGACATTGTTGATTACACATATGATGACCTTGATAAATATGGCAATTGGAAATTTGGCAATGAGGCCTTGGAGGCCATGACTGAAAAATCTAAAGCCTATGAAAAAACTTTGCCTACAGAGGAGAAATTTTTGGAATTCCAAAAAAATATCTCCCAAGGACTCGATATATCCCCTCCAGAAATGTAGAGGCCATTGGAGGACATGACATTAGTAGAGCAAACGTCGTTGAATACGATGATTATGATCTAGTACGTAGATATTATTTTGGTATTGATATTGTTCAATTTTCTTATTTCAAACACTGTGTTAAAGTATGAGTTTGTAGTGTTATGTGTCAATCTAAATTTATTTTCTTTACTCGTTAATAGGATGCTATTGAAATAGATGCCTTTGGTATGAGACATGGAGGCATCCGAGGTGTATCAGCCGGGAGAAAGGATGTGTCTCTATCTCATTATTTGAAAAACTTTCAAAATAATGAGATTTGTATATATCATTCATCTTTTAATCCATATGCAACCACTGTCATTATGGCCATCACATCATTATCAGTTTGTTTAGGAGGCCATAAGTATGCAAGAGGAACATATAAAATATTTTTTGTGAAAAGGGATTTGGCAATTAAAATATTGGGCTATACTCCCAATGAGACTACAAAAAGATCATTTGCAATGGCCCTTTATTCAGGTTACATTGATATGAGCCAAAGGAAAAATTTAGAATTTTTGGATCCATATGAAAGGAGATTATTCCTTCATGACAATACCATCCGTCTGAATCTTGAAGAGGATGATGATGATAATTAAACAATTTTTGTTTTGATATATTACAAGGATTTCTCTTTTGTTATGAATTTGAATGCCTTTCGAAAAATCGTAACATTTGGCGAGTTTTTAGCTTGATATCTAAATTGTGCTCTTCTATAAAACTACTGAAAAAGTTGAACTAAATATTTATTTCTTGAATTGTGTCCTCCATGATTTGTAGCTCTATGAAATGCTCCCCTTGCTTGCCAATGAGATTTTTCCATGCCTTGTGATGACCAGATACTTAAGCTCCTACATTCCTTTGCAAAATAAGTTGCATGATGAAGAAGGATGTGCTGCAAACAATAGTTTTGATTAGTTACATCAGTAGAAAAAAAATATAAGCCTGAATGAGATAAGTACCAAATAATGATATAGATTGCACCATGCAATGAGTAACATTGTCTTTTCCCCAACAATCATGTACAAATTTACAAATGTGGTGCAGTGATTTTGCAAAGTCCTCATGTTTTTTTATGATAGGTTTTCTTTCCTGATAACACCTATGAGTTTGTCTAAGTTGGTCCACACTTGTCCCTTTTCCACTCGATTACTTCCTTCCAGTGTTCATTCGGCTTGAACAATTTCTTTTCAAATTTTGTATCTAACAATTGATTCTTTGCATGTGTGATTGAATAAGAATCTTCTTGCTTTAGCACCTCCAATTGATGACTTATTAGGAACATTTTCTTTTTTTCCGGAGAATCTGTCACTTTTTTCAATCGTGCCATTCCCTTTATGTAGTCCTGCATTTGATAGAACTATTTCCAACCTCCTAATT
>MU831847.1:0-100671 GCA_029204225.1 Diphasiastrum complanatum | reverse complement strand
TCAATGCATATTCTATACATGAAGGTTCTTCAAAACTTGAAATGAGTGCAAAGGATGAAGATGGATTACCCTCGGCTTGCTTCCCCTTGTCTTGGTATGTGAGCCTCAATGGCTCCATTCTTACCTTGATGATCTTCTTGGAGTGATTGGTTCACTTGGCTCTAGCTCCTCCTCAAGATCTATGACATCTTGATCCTCGGCCACCTCCCTCTATATCTCTTGCTTGCTTTGCCATACCTGAGCATAATACCTTTGATTGATGATGGATCTTCCTTGGTCCTTTTCTCCAAAGGTGTATGCACATAGCAAATGCATCCAAACTCCTTTAAGTCCTTGAGATTTGGCTTCCTCTCATACAAGACTTCAAAGGGTGTTTTGCCTTCAATAGAACTACATGGAACTCTATTCATCAATTGATATTGAGAACTCCTCTAATGTAGGGCTGATCTTAACTTCACAAATGCAGCTCTTTGAAGTTCTTTAGTGAGGATATCAGCAATACATTTACTACTTGCCACATGCTCCAAAGATATCTCCTTTGATTGCACCTTCTCTTTCACAAAATGATGAGAGATCTCAATATGCTTTGACCTTACATGGAAGATTGGATTGGTTGCAAGGTGTTGGGCTGAAATGTTGTCATAGTAGAGAGTTGGAACAACATCTAAACTCATGACTTTCAGCTCCATAAGTAGCCTTTTTATCCATAATAGCTCCTTTGTTGTAGTGGTGAGAGCTTTATACTCGGCTTCGGTTGAAGAAAGTGGGATGGTTTTTTGTTTCTTTGACAACCAAGAAACTACTCCTCCACCAATGAATGTTGCATAGGCACTTGTGAACTTCCTATCCTTTTTGTCACCTGCAAAATCCGAGTCACTAAAGGCATGCAAATCAATGACATATCCTCTATAGAGAATTCCATGATCTAGAGTACCCGAGATGTATCTTAAGATCCTTTTAGCATTTTTCCAATGTATCACTAATGGATCTTGCATATATTGAGTTAGCCTACACACACTAAAGCATAGATTAGGCTAGTTATGGTGATCCAGATTAAGGAGCCTATAAAGACTATAAAGAGTGATGTCCATAAATGATGCTTCATCACTTTTATTGAGCACTTTTACATCTTGCTCCATTGGTGTTTCAACATGCTTGCAATCTTGCATCTTGAATCTATTGATGTAGGATATACAAAAATATCAAGATAATAAAACAATATTGTTTATTTGCTTGCCCACACCATTGCCAAGGCCTCCCCAACTCCCAATAATCTAACCACAGTGTCTATAGTCATAGTTAAGAACTGTTAACAATTCGCAGTATAACTTGACTAAATTCAAAATATTCCCTCCATTGGTTATGAAAAGGGCAATATTTTCACTGGATCTAGAATATGACTGCCATCCCCAAATTCAAATCAGAAAAAATTGCAAAATGTTTACATATGCATTCCTTCCACGAGAAAAATATGATATTGGAATGAAAAAATGAGCGGCATTTTCAAATTTGAATCAAGTATACAAGCATGGAGATTAGATTGATCATACATAGTATATAATATAATCAAAGATGAGTATTTTGTTTTGCTTCATAGAATCTGGTCATAGTACTTTGATGCAACTGATTACTCTATTATTTTTTTGATGATGACATTATATCATCTACATGTGGATATCCCTGTTGATTTGGCACCTTTGCAGAGAAGAGGAGGCAAAGGAGTTCAAATATCTGCTGAAGATCGTTCTCGTTACAGGGCAAAGAAAAGAAAAATGTGAATTTGTGGACAAATGGAACATTATATCCACAAGTCCAAGCACTTTGACACATCCCACATTCTCTTCAATAACTCATTTAGTTACATGGATATGCAATGGTCATAGTGGATTAATAGGATATTGTAAAAGATTGCAAAACCATGGAAAACAACTTTATATGATAAAGTTCACTTTTTAGAAGGTGAATTAATTCGGATATCCACTTATTGTCAGAATAGAGTTGTTATCTTTAAAAGACGTAGAAGAAAATGAACAACTTAAAAAAAATATTGAATCATTACAGAAGATAGCAATCAATTATCAAATCAGAACTAGAAGCAAATGCAACCAGTCTTACAGTCTATTTGTATTGAAAACTTACAATTACTGAAGGATGTGGATCTGGTAAAGAAGAAGGCCTGAAAGTAAGAAGCGAAAGCGACAAAGTTACAAGGATATTCATTCGCTTTCAAAAGGAGGTTATCGAAATAGAAGAATCCGTGCATTCAAGTAAGCATATTCTAAATCTTGTAAGTTTTTCAATGACATTTGGATTTAATTTCAGCTATGGTGATATTCTGTTAACTATCTATTTTTTTTTGCAGATCTGCATTAGTAGCTCCTCGGAATATTAAAGACAATGCTTTATCTAGGAATGTCATTGGGCACAATATTGACTTGCAAATCCACTGAGCGTATCATGATGAACAATAGGATTTCAAATGTAAAGTGTAATAATAGCAGAGTCTTTGATGGTGGACATTCAAAATATTTTAGAGAAGACTATAGTTCAGGGTGCTTGTGATTTCAGGTATTAGTAGGGAAGCATATGCAACAATATTTAAACTAATTAGAGAAGCTTTTAAGCAAGTTCAAATTAGAAAAGTCCCCAATCCCTAGGACATACCACTTGAAGAAAGAGAGGGATACATTAAACATAGGTATGCATAAGATCACTGGAACTCCATTTCATATTGAGGAGGTGTATGAAACCGATGGAAGATCGATATCTATAATTCATCAAACAATTTATTTGCTGATCTAAATTACTTGCTGAGATACAATTGTCACATTCTATGATATAACCTATGAAAAGGTGAATGGCAAAATAATCATAGTACTTAAGTTAGATGAGTCAGAAATTGTGAAAGGGGCAGAAGATGGAAAGGGCTAGTATAACTCTCATGAATGGTGCTCTATCCCAAACAAGAGAACCAAGAAGATTTCAAATTTAGTGTCCAGTCAGAAAAGTCATTGAAGCTCATCTGGGATTGAAATGATTGTGAATTCTTCATCGATGGTCTGTCTCGCCCATTCTCAGCTATATTTGATAAAGTCTTATTCAAGCATTCTTCACCAGTCATAAGACCCTCCTCATCATCAAAATCAATTCTAGCAACAAGGTCATCTGTCTCAAAATCTACAAAGTCGGAGAATTCGAAAATTGTGCCGGATAATAAACATAGAACCCTCGTCCTCACGATAGTCAAAAAAATTTACATAAATCAGCAGTAGTAAAATATACATCGTCATTAATATAATATACAGGCAAATTGAAAAGACATTTTGAATCCTCCATAGATTGGATTCATCATCAGATGTATTTTGGCCAATGAAAGAATCTTGGAGAACATCAGTATTTAAATCAATGAAGTCACTTTCTTTATCAGGATTGTCGATAAGAAAGTGACTGATATCCTTAATGGCTGATGAACAGAGGAGGGTGCAAAAGGAGGGTCAGCAACAGGAAACTTATCATCATCTGGGATCTAAACTAAAAAGAAAAAGTACAAAACCACTCTGATATTCAACCAATCAACATTTCTTGTTGCAAGTGTCGGACACATAGAACTACTTTTGAAAACATCAAACAATTTGGTGAACATTCTATCCAGTCTATGTCTAAAAGCTGGGAAGAAATGAACAAGATCAATATAATGCATGTATTGGAGTTGACCTATGCAGAAACTAGGCTTGCTAAGTATATCTCTGAATCTGACATAATTGTTCATAAAATACATCAGAATTTGGTTGTGCAGTCCTAAAAACATGTAGATATGGCTTGAATAGGCTGTGGAAGTAGTCCAGATTTTCAGTAATCCCAAATTCACTCAGAAATAAACTCAAGCCTGATTCTCGTGAGGCTGAGGAGGAAGAGGCCATGGCAAGTAGCGTGAATATCTCACTTGTGCGCGCGGGAGAACTGAACCAAAACTAACTATTAAAATGGTGCAGAAGATGGATATGTACGGCAGACAGATACAGAATATCGCACTTGTGCGCGAGTAGGTATACTTGCAAGCAAACTGATAGCAATGAGCGCGCACAAAAGCGATATGTCGTGAATTTCAAGAACGCAAAAGATAAAAAAATTATTCGGTTTCCGTGCCATCTATACTAAGGTTTTTGCACGTGTGGTCAACGGACTTATGACATGTGTCTACTTTCAATTCGACAACAGGCGCAGGCATGTGTGAGATGACACTTGCACACGTGTGAAATGACACCTAGACACGTGTCGCGTGTTCATTTGATTGCTCGTAAACACGTGTCGCTCTCGCATTTGATCATACAAATCCCACACGTGTAGTGTGACAGGGTGACACGTGTCGCTCTCGCATATGTTCGTACAACTCCCACATGTGTGACAGGACGTTCTTTCGCACGTGCGAACCCTGATATAAAATCATAAATTGCGACGAATTTTTTTCACTTTTTTTTTTTGCTCTGCATATCGCATTTGTGCGCGTCCTTCACAATCAAAATTCCTCCTACTACCTTCCATGCGCACAGGTCCGATACGTCTTCCTACGTGTCACCCCCATATCGCACTTGTGTGTCTTTCCTCAAATCTAATCGTTCTCTCTGATATTCGGCTCGCATAGGTCCGATATACCGTACATTCTGTCCGTACATAGTGGTTCTCTGTGAGTTCTTTATCATCCCTTCCTTCTCATCCTAACCTTCACGCACAAGTCTGCTATCACATAGTTCACGCCCATGGATAGGAGAAAGCAGACAAGGAGAGACTTCTTCTCTCTTGGCTCATCCTCATCTCCTGAGGTTGCCATCACACCCCCTCCTAGACCTAGAACGCGCAACCGTAGCAGGTGGCTCTCTGAGATACACAAGTATCAGAGGTCAACAACTTTGTTGATCCCAAGATTTCCATTCTACCGTGCTGTCCGGAACATGACAAGAAATGATCTCGGACAGCACGTTAGATTCACACTGAGTGCTCTTCAGTGCCTTCAAGAGGCTATTGAAGATTATATTAGCCTTTTTTTCGAGGATTCTTTTTTGCTTGCCATCCATACCAAGAGGGTTACCATAATGCCCAAGGATTTTCTGCTTCTGATGAGAATGAGGGATAGGTACTGTAGGTTACATTGTATCTCAGCCTGCTGCTCCTAGACCAACTCCTGTAGATAGGACTCATCTTCCTATGGAGCATCCTAGGAAGCAGACAACCCCCAAGCATGCTCCTAAGAAAGTGAAGCCTACCCCAGAATCCACTGTAGATAATGCTGCTGTTGATAATGCTGTAAATATAGCTACCTCTGTTTTGGATACTCCTATAATTGCTGTAGATACTACACTTCCACCACCTCCTCCTCCTCCTCCCAATTTCTATACATGTATAGATTCGGATGATTACCTTAAATTTGAGAAAGACATATCGGATGCTATAGATACAATTGGTACTCCCTTTTTGTTTTAGACTAGAAGAACTTGATTTTAGTATTAATTTTAGAGTTCTAGATTGCCTAGATCTCAAAGACAGACAAGATTCTATCAGTGATCCTCTGATAGAGTCCGGGCTAACACTCTTGCAAGTTGACATTGCAAGAGATTCATCAAACGAGTTGCTAATGCTTAGTAACTTTCTGCTCCAGGCCTTCAAGGAGAATAATGACACATTGTCACCCTGAGTATACTGGCTCGGGCAAGGCTTCAGCCTCCCGTTATTGATGATGGTGCAAAGGATGGTGTAGTTGTACTAAATTAAGATCAGAAAAAATATAGATAGCATAGAACAAAAATACATGTATAGACTTCATAGAAAAATATACATTGATATATCAAATGCTGCTCCAGTTTATGAATTTGGGAGCACAAAATACATGTATAGATGCCCAACTTGGGCTTTCATTTATTGAATGAAAGGGTGTATACAGAGATTTTTACTAAAGTTTATTTGAAACTATTGTTCTCCCACAATGGTGATTGTTGTAGGTAGATCTTTGCTGCACGTTATCAGCTCCTGTCTTTTTCGCATCTGTGACATGGCAAATATTAGTGAATGTGCAATTGTAAATGATGACATTTTCTATTATTTTGTTCTATTTTGAAATGGCAATAAACATAAAGTATTTATGAGTCTTCCATTGATGATAAATCTGAAATATGTTGGTAGATTGGTTTGTAATAGCATGAGCTCTGTTCTTATAAAATCAAGCTTCTAGTGCTCTTCCACCTCAACCATAGTCAAATATTCCTCATTGTAGATAATGCTTATCTCCATTCGGTTTGTGTGACCATTTAGTTCAAAGTCTTGATCCAGTGGTAGCCATGTACCTTCAATTTTCTTGTATCTCTGGTAGCTAAATGTGAGACTGAGCATTTGCTTTTCGATATGATAACGAAAGATCATTGAGGACTTTTTAATCCTGCATTCTATGTCATTATTTGTTTTACTATCCCAGCCTTGATCCATGAGATCTGACAAAGTCTCATCTGATAAATCCTTGCAAACAAATAAAGTTGGTGTCCTACGAATACTAGCACTCGAGAAAAAATCAACAAATGTATGCAATGAGATAAACCAACTTAGGTGAACAATTTTCGAGCCTGTGCTTATCTTCATAGCATTTTTAATATCAATGAATAGCTTGCATCTCAAGGATTTAGAAACAATGCTGTCAGGAGTAGGCCACTCATCACTTTGAAAACTAGGCAATGGAATTGCTTCGAGCTTGCCAAAACCTCCATCTGTTTGTGGCGTATATAAAGATTCATAAAAATAGATACCACAATCTGCAAGTTCCTTTGGACTTCTTCCTCTGTATTGTAGCTTTCCAACATCAGAGTGAATCACGTCTAATATTCCTGCAAGTGATTGTGCGGGCTCCCATTCACTTATGCATGATGGATATAAATCTGAAAGAAAAAAACAATGTTGAAGCATTTAAATCATAATCTGAAGAGCATTAATAAAGGAAGTCACCTATGATTGCTGTAGTGTGCATATATTTTGATATACTTAAAATTACATTTTTGATGATCATGAGGATGGATATCATGTACTTTGATTTTTGAATGCATATATACATGTCGCACTAAGGCTTCTGATATCGATTGACCTCCCGGGGTAGTCTTAAACTCCAAAATTTTTGCTTTCCAATAAGATTTGTAAGTCATTTTTGCTCTTTTCGTTTGTCGAAAATTGCCCTTTGATGATGGATGCAGCAATACCCATGAGTTCTTCGTATATTTTGTTGGCTTCCAGTTATCAGCTTCATCTTTCTCATTGTAAAGAATCACTGGGAACTCTCGCACAAGCACTTAATCATCAGATTAACTCTCGCAAGCTTCTCTGTGTCCTAGTCTCACTGAGATGGAACTTCAGAGGGCAACGCCATGGTACAGCTCTTCTCGATGACCATGATCGATCGAGCACGAGAATGGTTTTTTAACCTTGATCGTGAAGATAAACGAGATTGGTCACTCTTGAAGCGATTGTAGATCTGGGTCTCCTCGCCATTGCTATTTTCAAAGCTTGGGCACCAAAAATCTCTCTGATATGTTACTTGATTTTAATTTTTCATATCACATTTAATCTAATGTGAATGCCAATATAATCACAGTTACTGCGTATACCATATTTTATGTAACTGTACATACTATATTTCTATAACTGTAACTAGTATAGTTAGAAAATTTCATTATACTAACCAGCATAGTAAAGTAAATTTAACTTGAGATATTGACGTCGGGCAGATTAGCACGTGTCGGGCAGGAAAAAGAAACCAATGGGATACGTCCATGCTACCCTGCCCGGACACAAATTTCAAAGTTTTCTATATTGCATTTCTATTTTTTAGCTAATTTGAACTACATTACGTAGAGTTCAAATCTGTGCATTTTGATTGGGCCTGGTGACGGTCGAAACTAAAGAAAAAAAATAAAAGTATCTTTACAAAGGGACTTTTTGATATTGAGAACTCCTCTAATGGGGTTGATAAGCAAGTCTATGTTATCTTCAAACTAGTTGTGAGGAGGAGTGTTAAATTTACGCAAGCTAGTTTGCACAATTACCACTTGTAAATAACTTTGAGGCCATGTTGTGGGATGTCAAAAAGCATAGGATACCTTATTCTAAGTCAAATCATTAACCTACCTTTGTCCAAAGAGTGCATAGATAAAGGTAGAGAAAAACTAGGAGCTAAAAACAGCATTTTTCTCATTGTTTTTGGATCTCGAGGCATTGACCCTAAATAGGGTGGATCAAGTGGATCTTTAGATTAGATGTTAGGGTCAGATGAATACATAGAAGCCCTAATATGCTCAGATCCAAGCTCTACTCTACATGTATAAATATGTGATGGGATTTCCATCCAATTATGAGCAAATCGAGATTTTCCTTCTTGACTAGTTTGAGTCTATGATTTGATTGATGAATGCTATTGGCATATAACTTTTTGTGATGATTGAATGAGTTTGGAGTTGCAAGAGGAATAGTTAGAGTTGAATTAAAAAGAGGTGAAGTCAACAAGTTATTGTCCAACATTCTCCACGTTCCAAATCTAACAAAAATCTACTCTCAGTTAGCGAAATCACTGATTCAGGTCGGAGAGTAAAATTCCACATACATAAGGCTGCACAATTCTTGACAAATCCTGGAACGTTCTAGCCTTCAGAAGAAGAAGCGACTATCTTTACAAACTCAGCCAGTGCTACTCTTCTAACAGTCAAGCTCTTCACACTACCACTTCTGAATCAACTGATATGTTGTGGCATTTCAAACTTGGCCACCTCAATTTCAATAGTATCCAGCAAATGTCTGCTCAAAGACTACAACAAGATCTGCCTTCTGTTACTCTAGTTCTCTCGGTGCTCTACCTTTACCGTGATTGTTGATGAAGAGAAAGCTTGTGAATGTTCCTGGAAGAGTAATCGTAATGAACGATACTGCAAACAAGGTAAGGATACTATCGGTGACTTGTACAATAGTAACTCGCTGTTAAAGGAGGATATATGCTAAGCTTTGTAGTGTAGAATGAATGCTCACAGTTTGTTGTGATTACTTTTGTGTAATAGCAAGTTCTGGCTTGCAATCTTTTGGTTAGATACCTCTACAATCAACGCTGATTCAAGGAGCAGAAGTGGCTTTTTCACAGGTATTACACCAACCGTTCTATGCTTATAGTAGGTGCTGGACAGTGAACTAGCACATGGTAATGATCACGTTCGTGTACACCAATGATATTGAAGTGGTCATTGGCCAGTGCCTTCTCTGATGGGACAGCGCCTTTTTATGGCTCATGAATCACGATACTATTTGTGATTTAGTATTACTTTGTGTATGTGCAATGCTCCACACATTTTCATTATAAATGGCCATCAGAATGTGATGGGACCGTTGTCGTTTCAAGCGATTTCCAAAAAAACCAGAAGTTATAGCATAAATCTGGATGATATGAATGCTATTTCTACACTCGATTGGCTCCAGGTGTATGCTTCTTTAGTATGATTAAATTGTGATGCTATCTGCCTCTGATAACTGGTATGAGTATGGTTGTGATTACTATAAAGGAAGCGGTATAAAGAATGTTTGGTATGCAATGATGCTCTTGAGAAGAAATGTTTACAATAATTGATAATCAATATGTGATGGGTATGGTAAAGAATGGAATGCTCATGAAAATTAGATTGCTACGTTATAAATCTTCGAAAAAACAAGTAACTAACTTTTGGTGAAGACTCTATGAGGTTTAAAGAATACGTTTTATTCTTATTAATACGAAGTACACTTGACCCACATCCTGAAAGCGAATGGCATGGTACTTAACTCAATATTTTTGGTCTCAATGCTTTAGAAGTAGGTGATTCATTTAAGCAGCTAAAGATGGATAGTTCACAAGAAATGACTTCACCTCTCATTCAGGTAGTGTATATCACCCATCCTGATAGTCATGAGATTTTGCTTCAACATCATGACTCTTGCATTGTTTACTGACTCAAAGAGTGTCTTCAAGATATTCCAAGCCTCTATGGGTGTAGCAACCGATGCAATATGCAAAATGATATGGTCTGCAACTGACATGTTAATCATTCCTAGCACTCTTATCACCCGCTTGTCATAATTGTAACCCTTCAATCTCTTCAATGTTCCTTTTGCCTGCTTCAGAAGGTTCGACAATCATGCTTGGCCTCCTTTCTTCACCTGTCACTAGCTGCCATGTATGCCTCATCATTAAGAGATTTTTCATCTTGATCTTCCACACTGGATAATTCTTTCCATTCAACTTGCTTGTCTTGGGCACCCTACAACAAGTAGTCTACGATAAAAAAATTGGCCCAAAATGTCTTCAGATTAAGCTGAAACAGTCACAGCTAGTTTTAGCAAACCCTTGCTACCAAAATAAGGAGTTTCCAGGTTTTGTTGAGCTCCTAGACAGCTTGTGGGCTTGATATGAAGTTACAGACAGCTTCATTGATGCCCAAAACCCCAACTTCAAGACACAACCAAAAACAGATTTGCCCAAACCTTTTGGTGAGTTGTACACCAAAAAAACAGCAAAGAAAGCTCAAGAATGAGCAGTAAGCACGGATATGGGCTCCCAAAATTTGTAACTTTTGCATACGATGTCTAATTGAGGCATGCCGACAGTCTACGGAATCGGAATAGCACCTTTGAAGCTGATAGAAGCCTTTAAACCACCAAATTCCAGCTTCTCCAAAACTTGACTTTCCTCCCCTACTGAGCTAACATAGCTTTGATACCATTCTGTTGGAACCTCTCTCATTCAAAATTGGTGATTAAGTACAATGGAAAATTTGGGTCTAGAAAGGGCCGTAATAAATTCGAACTTATCTACCTAACCACTACTCTAATTTTTACGGCTTTTCTTAATAGTTAGGTACTCGATGCACACAGGCTACACCGGCCTCTATACATACTTTTAAATTCACCGACACAGGCCATCGGTGGTAGCCGTAATATACAAAATGACATAATACAATAAATTGGGACTATGAAACAAACTCGTTACGACTAACTCGTTTGAGTTCTAACACTCCCCTTGATAGAACTGGAGGTACTGACCCTTCACTTGGCAAATGGAGTGCGGCAGCAAAACGTCGCCTTCGAGATGTCCATCTTAGTTCCACGGACCTGTGATGAAACTACAGCATCCGTGACCTCAATCATTCCTTGAACAAACTCGTTGCTAGCTTCAACCAGGATTGTCGATGGATCAACCAGTAGAATATAGCCTAGTCCGCATCGATCAGCTAACATCTAGAATTCTTCAAAGTTCAACTTACTACGCCGCACCTTCAAATTGACGTTAGCTGGGATGATGAAAGGCGTAGAAGCCATTGCACTGGATTGTAAATATTTCAGCTTGATTGATCGTAGAATGATAGCAAGCAATTGATCACAAAATGGTAGCACACAATGGTAGCGCATAGAGAGCAAGGAAGCAAGCATAAAAACTTGAAAAACTTGTTCACAAGTGCTAATGAGGTAAATGAAAAATGACGAGAAACTTGGAGTAAATAGCAAAAAACGGTCAAAAAATTAGTAATAAAGGTGGCATATGGTTTTATGTGTGCACATGTCAATAGAAAAGACGTTCGCCGTCATGCAATAACTAAAAGTCCAACATCTAATCAGAAAAATAATTACAGTATGAATAGACTAACTATTTGATGCCATGGAATATTTTTCTATGATACCGAATGCTCGGAATAAAAATAAATAAAAACGAACAATCGGATTATCTTATTCGATGTATCGATCAACGAAATGAACGAACAATCGAGATATAACAAACATACGACGAATGAGTGAATACTAAAATAGAATAAATAAAAATGAAATAATTAAAATAATTAAAAGATAAGAATATTTATAAGTGATATTTCTTCATGCACGGGAACCATTTACTCTCGTTGGTTGCAAATTTCCCTGTAAATCGGCTAGTTGGAGGGACCCATTATCAAAGATTTCAATTACTTAATTGGCAATATCAGGTGCATGCCATAGACCAGATAGAACGGAGTTTGTTTTGTGGTCAACTTTTCGGCATTTCTATATGCCCATAGGACCAACGGTAATTTTTGATCCCAATCAGAGACGTACGTTGTGGTGATCTTATTTAAGATCTTACACAAAATGCCATTGACTCGCATATCGTATCATTTAAAAAATGCGTACCTCTGTCGCTTACCAACTCCAATGGACAACCGTAACAGCTTATACTGTTCCGAAAGAGAAACTATGCAACAGTTCTTGCATCATTCCTTTTCGTCGCTTCCGCTTCGACCATCTTAGTCACATAGTCAGTTGTTACAAGAATATAACTTCTTTTAGTATAGCGAGTGAAGGGCTTAATCGTCCAACAAAGTCAATGCCCCATTTTTCAAATGGTGCAAGTGAAAGTATCGGCATAAGCGGCCAATACATTGAAGGAGTTGGTTTTTCAACTCGTTGACAAGGATCACAGGTTTTTACAAACGCTGCAACATCCACATCGTTGGCCACTAGTACTTAGCATTTTAAGATCATCTTTACAGTATTTACTACTGCAAAGTGTCCACCTGCATCTTCTGAATGCAAGGCTCAAATAACCTTATGGATATCAATCAATTCAAGACATCTGTGAAGCTCTTCATCATGTCCCATTTTATAAAGTACGTTTTTCCTTATTGTATACAATGCAACCTTATGTTGGAAGAATCTTTTGTTCAAGTTCAAAAAGAAGAGAATAATTTTGATTTTGAAGGTACTCTATTATGTCCGGATATAACGAATTTTTGACTAATAAGAACATAATATTCTCGTCAGAAAATTCATCACTTATATTCTCAGTAACGGAGCCTGTATTTAAGCGAGATAAATAGTATGCGTTAGTGTGATACTTCCCTTGGTGTACCTCCACTTGATAATCAAATTCCTGCAGCAAGAACACCCATCTAGCTATTCGGCCTGAAAGATCTGATTTATTTACCAGATGTTTTAGTGCATAGTGGTCGACATGGAAGATAAAGGAATATCTCAGCAGTAAATGTCAAAACTTCTTCATTGAAAAAATCATTCCAAGTCCTTCATGTTTCATCGTCGAATAGTTATTTTCTGAGATGCTCAACTGACGCCCTGCATAGTAGACAAGATAGTCCCGTTTTTCATCGTTTTTCTAAGTAAGGGTAACTCCAATTGCGAATGATGAAACATCCACATAAATATAAAATGTCCTTACCCAATCAGGGGGTCTCAAAATTGGGACGTCCAAGAGTTTCTGCTTCAGTAACTCAAATGATTGTTGACAATCAGCAGACCATTCGTAGTAAATGTCTTTCTTTAACAAATGTGTCAGTGGTGCAGCAATAGATGCATGGTCTTGAATGAGCCTTCTATAATAACCAATGTAACCCATAAATCCTCTGAGTTCTCGTAGATTTGTCGGCTCTTTCAAATTCTCTATAATTTCCACCTTGTCTTTATAGACTTCAATTTTTTTTTTCCTGTGTCTAAGTAGTATTCCTTCTGGCATACCAAAATAATACTTCTCAGGATGGAGACACAGAGAAGTCTCTCTGCACCTCTGCAATGTCTTCCGCAACTTTGAAAGATGAGTGGCTTCTTAGTTGTAAACACAAAAGTCATCCATAGAAATTTCTAGGAATACGCATAGATATTCTTGAAAAATGACAGTCATCATTTTCTGGATGTGGCTGGTGCGTTACACAGTCTGAACGACATCTTCTGGTAGGCGTAAGTACCCCAATCGGTTGTGAAAGTTGTTTTGGACTGGTCCTCTTCTCTGATAGATACATGGCTATAGCCAGAGAATCCATCAAGGAAGCTGTATCTTTCATTACCAACAACTTGATTAAGAAACATATCTGTAAAAGATAGAGGATGATGATCTTTACGAGTCGCAGCATTAAGCTTCCGATAATCTTGGCAAACCCGGATCTTCCCGGTCTTCTTTTTCGGAACAACTACAATTGGCGAAACCCATTCACTGTTGAGAACTGGATAGATAATTCCCTGACTTCAAATATTTGTCAAGTTCATTTTTCACCAGTAGTGAATATTTAGGATTTAGCCTATATTGACGTTGCCGTATTGGTACCGCTCCTTCTTTCAAGTCAATTCGGTGTTGACCAAATTTCTTGTTAATGCCTTTCAAATCTTCCATGGTCCAAGCAAAAACATCACGATATTCGGTGAGTAGGTTTGTGTATTGTTGTTTCTTTTTGTCAAATAAGAGTTTAGAGATTAACAAAGATTTGTCTGGTATGACCTCTATAGAGAGAGTGTCATTTGGATCAATCATACCCATTGTCATATTAGTGGACGAATATCCTTGTATTTTGCGCTGTGAGGGCTGAGCTTTATCTGCACTGTCAGATACTTCTGTCTCTTCAATCTCATAACAATCCAGATAATTCATTTCAATGTCTTCTTCTTCTGAAATATATGAAGAGCATAAGACAATTGCTCGGACATAAAGCTTATATCTGATTGAGCAGTTTCATGCTGCCATGTGATAACATGCTCATGCAGCTTTCCTTGTTCATCATGCTTTCCAATTCAAAATCACAACTCTTTTTTCTTCCAATGAACACTGGCGTATGCTTGATATAGCCAGGGTCTTCCAATAAGGACAGAGTAATTGTCTGTTCCGACTGGTCGGATGACAATAAAATTCATGACGAATGGTATGCCCGGAGTCATCAATCTCTAGTCATTAATCTTTTTCAATTAAACATCCTGAGATAGAGACATCAATCTCTAGTGCTCCCAGGTCTCCAAGGTCAAGTACAAGAAGGGTAGAGAAATCTTTTTCTTTCTCCTTGTCTGTGATAGACTCTTTAGCTGCTTCCTATAATAGTTGTTGTTAGATAGCAGCTGGTCGAATGTGATATTCGGCCTCAAGGAGCTGATATCTGAAACAATGTCATATTGCTACTTTGTCTACAACATGAAGTCCACAACAACATTGGATAGTTTTGAAATTAATGGAACTTCCTCCTCCTTGTCTTCAAAAGTGACCTTCTTTTGAAACAGATAAGATTTAAGTTCGTCTTCGATTAGAGTTTTCGTTTCCTCTACAACATCCTTCTTAAACAGCTTGGCAGTGTTTCGGTCATAATCAGAATCGTCTTTCAAGTCTTTTTGAGTAATAGACTTGTTCTTGAACTGCTTTGTCGGATGTTTCCGCTTATTCTTTTGAGTCTTAGTTAAACTCTCTTTTGTTGGTTTGGGTGACTTTGAAGTGCTTCGAGTGGAGACTTTAAAAACATCTTCAAAATCACTTGGCCAATTGGTATTAGTGGTCAACAGAGTGCTTTTGTCAGGGATTCAATTCTCTGTACGACTGCATCTTCCTGCTTCTTCTTTATCTCTGGTTTTGCACTTGGAGTCTGGACATATTTGTACAACACCTTCGTCTTTTGAGGCTTTGGGCAGTCTGCAACTTGATGTCCTTCTCCCGAGAAATTTGAACATAATGATTAACACAACTTATTGGGAGTACCCATACTCCAGAGCTAAGTGGCAAAATAGCATAGAACCAAGGAAACAAATCCCTTTACTGGGTATAAGCCTGAGAACCGTTTCGTCAAGATCGGCTTAGAAAGATTTCCTCCGAAAACTGATTTGTATAGCTTGACCATGAACCCAACGGTACCAAAGTTCCATAAATTTGGGCTTACGGTTAAGAGTCGATGTAACTCCCAAAAGTTACATTGCCAAGTTGATAAGAGCCTAGTACATGCATATTGTCCATAGAGAAGAAAAATCCATATTCCTTCTAACTAAAACCGGGAAGCAATATCTTACAGCTTTGACAACCGAGCACCAAGAACCCAAAGTTCCTCAAACTGGGTGCTAGTAACTTAAATTTGCCGAGTTGATTTATAAAATTTAATTTTAAACCAACTTGTAAGTTACAAAATGTCAAACCCTTATAAATCCTTGGTCGACCGGCATGTAATAAACGCCAATACCGATAGCCATGAAATTTGGGTGACTTTTTAGCTAATGCTAAAAGGTGAAATTCGGGTTCCTCACTATGATGCCTATCAATGCACACACATAGTGGCCAAAACTACCTTACAAGTCTTTCAAAACCCTAAAGGAAAAAAAAAGTTGGCTCCCAAACCCTAGCTTCCTACAAGGCCTCTATTCAAACAGTTCCTAGCCGAGTTCCCAGCCGCGAGCTCCACCGTCGCTGAGGCAGGGCTGGGTCGCGCCCTTCTTCTACCATATCTGCAGCTCGCTCAACCTTGGAGTCCACCATCGCTGCTTTACAACCAATAACCTGCACCAGCAAGTTCCTCATGACTTCATCCAATCTGGACCTCACCTGGGACAGATTCTGGATTTCAAAATGGCAAGCTGCGACATCTGCTCCGGATTCATAACCACTCTTTAGCACCCTTCCAGTCCTCTGGTTTGACCAACAGCTAAAGAAGTGACAACATAGCTGTCAATCTCTCCTTAACTTTGTCAAGGCAAAAGGAAAAAGGGCGGAAAACAGCTAACATTCCCAATAGCAGATGCAGCTTCAAGGCATTTACAGACTATCCTATGGCTTAAAGTACGCATACTGGGCTTCAAGAACTCGTGAAAGTCTGAGAGGAGGTTGACCCGCCGAGAGGAGCTTGACCTGTCTCTAACAGGTTACATCTATCTTTCAATCTATCAAGCATTCAACAGTTTCCTCATCGGCCCTACTCAGCTTTAAACGGTTGATATCAATCTATTTCTAACAGCTCTCAATCTTCAGAAATTGATGTCAGGACTGGAACCAACAGTCTATCATCCTTTGGCTCTATCCAGAGATTCCCAATAGATCATAGACTAAAAAGATGGCAAAATTGCAGGGTTTATGGGAAGGCAATCCAACTGGGTTTCATGCATGCTTAGGCTAACTATTGCCCGGACCAGATTGCTCTTCAACTGGGTTCTTTCAACCATAAACATTCACCAAGGCTTCACAGTTCTGAACCATTAGCAATAACAAGATAATAGTTATTTTCATTGCTCTATGTTCTATCAAATTACAGAATTAGACTGTTGCACTCTTAATCAATGTTCCAATTATGTACGTTCTCTGGAGGATTCGGATAAGGTGAAAAACTTTTCATCCTCAACATGCAATCACCTAAATCATGTAACTTTGTTGCAAGCAGTCCATGTTAACCAGATAAATCGATTTACAGCCAATTTATCTATGAACTTTAACCAAAATTACATGTTTCAGAACATTACAGATTGGTGCATGCAATTTAACCCTCTAACTAAGCAGAATCCAGCAATGAAACAAGCAATCGGACCTACCTTTGTAGATCATTTTACAATCATTTGAAAGTTTCCTTAAACACAGAAAATTACAAATGAATTCACACAAACTCCTAGCATCTTTTACCAAAATCAAACTTGTAGAAGAGCACTCTACCACCAATTTCGAAAAGCATGCTTTAACCCCGGAATTTGTGAATCGAATTTCATAATTCCCTTGAGAAAATAGCACTCCAACTGGGATGTAAATCCAAGCGCTTCGAACTTCCAAACCGATGTAGAGCTTGTCTCCATCCTATCCAAGACCGCATCTTAGCCGAGCTCTGATACCAATGTAAAGACCACTAGGGAAAACCCGTAAGATGAGAATAAGAGAACACAACAAGAGAGACTATGGAGCCAAACCTCCCAACCAAACCTAGATCAAACCTGGATCTAGCCCCCAAGCCATTCCATGTGAAAGCAAGAGGAGAAGAGCTCAACTATCTTTGCCTACCTTAAAGAGCCAAATGGAAGAAAGCAAGATTCAATTGGAACAAGGAGAAAAGTCAAGGTGCAAGAAGACACCGAGTGGACCACAAAGTGGACGGTAAACGATAAATCCTTTGGCTCAGGGAGTCTTGATACTTGTGCAAAAATGATCAAATCTGGAGCTCAGAGAGGTCAACACAAAGTGCAAAAAGGACAAATTCAGAGCTCAAAAGGGTGGATATTTCAACAAGCTTTTGTCACTAGTTAATAAGGTTCTCGAATCTTGTGTAAGCAATATGAAATCTACACTTTTCTCAGAAAAAGTGATACTTTCAAGTTATGTATTTTCCAAATGTAAAGAACTGAGCCTCCAATTAGTGGTGTGTCAGCTACCATGTTAATAAAGTGGCCAATAAATTGAGTACTATGTCAAATAGCATAAAAGTAATTAAGTATAATTGGGAGACATCTTTGCACTAATGTGACATTTGATGAGGACATCAGATTCTGTAAAGGTGGAGTGGATGTTGTAAAACTACCTACAAGTGGAAGTTTTACTCTCGGCGCCATTGGAGCCAACATTGTTCCCAACACCAATGTTGCTCTGTTGACAAATCCTCTGCTTGGGAGGATCTGTTTACTGATTTTCTACTTACTTCTTCTTGCTTACAGGTTGAGTTTGTGCTCTGCTTGTCAGCAGAAACTATGGGCACTTGTTTAGATTATCTTCTATTTCATAGCCCAAGCTTAGGCAGAGGAGTTTGGTTATCATTGTAGTATTTTGTCCTGCCTGTCAGAGGACACTCAGGGTCGTTCTCTCTTGAAAGCACTCACACTCAAACAGAATTGCAAGCCATGAACATTCATTTACAGATCAGCATGCAGCCCAAATGAACGTTCAACAGTTTCTACAACTACCTACTCTAAAAATCAGTTACAATCAGATCCTAAACATTCTACAACTAAGCTACACCTGTATTAATCCACAGAACTTAAACAAGAAATCTACAGCATTTTAGAAGTCCAAGAATCAAGAAACCAACCAGTCTTTTGATTCTTTGACATCCCAAGAACATCAAGAACTAGAATGTTGGAGGATATGCAAGATTTATACCACATTTCTAGCCTATTTAGTTTACCTTAATGCTGATTCCTACATTAATCCACAAACAAGAAATGAAAACTAATCCACTCTAGGAAAGCAGGAAATCTAATCCACTCTACTATCCACAACCATAGACAAAGGATGGAAGGGCAAGATCATGAAGGCATCACTCAAGAAACAAGCATGATCAAGGAGCTCAATGGATGCACCTAACTCGTGGAGGCTCTTCTCATTTCAGCATGGAGTTGATACAATACACAAAAAGCTCCTCTTCACAAAGAGGGAGTCTCTTAAATAAACAAGAGAGCTCCTTAGGTGGCATCCTAGTGGCATTTCCACATTACACAAATTACAAGTGGAATAATGCTCTCCACTAGAGGTCACCATCAAAAGGTGGCTCATTCTACTTTTTTTAAGAGGGGTCTACTTGCATTTATTACTTTTTCTAGAAATACTAGTTCTTACATGGTCATTCCATCTTCTGGGATTCACCATGAGGCTTACCATGACAGTATTGACTAGTATTCCCTGGCTCTCATACTCGGCTCTCAATCTTCGTTCGTCTCATCTTCTCATAGACCTCCTCGGTCTAGGGTGAGAGGTGATCTTGGGTAGCTCTGGCCGAGCATCTTGGGGATTCGTCAGAATCAGCCAACATGCTCCAAGTACCATCAGTGCCAATACCACTCCCAACAGCACTACAACAGTCGGCGCCAAGTCACAAACTTTGATTGAATCTAGCGAATTCTAGAGAGCTCAGATCAATATGCAATCACCTCACATGATCTAGGCATGATAAGAGGCAACCGAAGGATCAATAAATTCTATGGGGGGGAAATGACTTTCTAGAGAGAGAGAGAGAGAGAGAGAAATGTGCTTTACCAATTGGTTTGGTCTAAGCACTTGTTGTGAGAGGAAGTGACAAATCTCACCATAACTATAGGGGGATGCATGTTGCAACTCAAGGCGATCTCCAACCAATTCTTAGATCCCCTTGTTGGAATGTTGTCCTAGCACCCGCCTTGGCATGTTAGCGCTCTGTAGACTAGGGTCGGTCACACACTTAAAATCTAACCTTCTCAGATCTATAGATAAAGTGAGATTCTTCTCAAACTAACTCTGATTACCTTCTGGGTTTCAGTGTTCAGTAAAAGCTCCAATTGTAAGGCTGTTTCAAATCTTTTTGATCTGGCGCATAGCTGAGGGTAGTATCCCAAGATGCCAATAGTGATCCGTCGAGACCATTCGGTCCGGGATACCAACAATATGTTGTGGGGATCATTCGGTCCAAAAATTGGACGTCGTGATATATATCACAACTTGTGGTTCTATGTGTTTCTTGCATGAATGTGAATCCGTTATGTTGGAAAACAGGCTCTAGTTGCTTATATGTCAAGTGAGTTTAAACAACATAGTGAAAGCTGAAAAGCTAAGTCGGGTTTTTGGCTCTCTTTGGGATGTCCGCACAACATGTGGTATCAGAGCCGACTCATCGGTCAGCTATGCGGGTCTCACATGAATGGCCACTATTTGGGATTCATCAAGACAATCATTGTGCAAGGTGCTGCCCATAGTGTAAGCACGAGTGCATCCACGGTCAGGGTCGTTGATAGAACGGAAAGGTGCAAAAGGATCCATGATTTTGGTGCAATCTCTAAACCAGAAAGGTTAAGTTGTATCCGTTGAAGGCCCACCGACTTCCTACATGGTATTAGAGCATGCAACGTGACTTGTACCCCACTTTGAGGGGGAGTGTTGGAATGGCAAAATGGAGCCACAACCCACGCTCAAAGAATCCCATAACTAGAAGTGGGACTTTGTTCAAAGTGGATATAAGTGATAAATGTCTAAGTGTTTAATGTCCCCTTGTTCCAGCCCCTTTGCTGGTAAGGGGGAGCACTTGGATTTGTGGGTGGCCAGGCGTCCGGGGATGGGATCCCGGAATGTGGCTCACGGAAAGGGGAAAAAGGCTCCATGACTTTGGTGCAACCTCTGAACCAGAAAGGTTAAGTTGCATCACGTTGCAACCTCTGAACCAAAAAGGTTAAGTTGTATCCGTTGAAGGCCCACCAAATTCCTACAACGTTTCAATTGCCAAAGCTTTGCTAGCTTTCAATCCTAAATTTGACACACGAAGCAAAAATGTTCGCGAACAATTTCGCGACACACAACACGAAATTGTTCGCGACACAAAATCATTCGTGCTCCACAAAAGGACCAAGAAGATCAACCAAGTACCATGAGGTACAAATATTTGATCTGATACCGTGACATCAGCAGAAGTGCTTTAGGACATGGCTAATTCGCCACTCTTGTAATCCATGATTAGTTATAGATGTTTAATCTGTCTGATCAGGGAAGTTACTAGATACGACACGAAAAAGTTCGTGAACTATATACATTCTGCTTGATGCATAAAATACATAGACAAAAATATACAGAATAGATGTCCGCCTGTGAGCGAGACAATTTTGTAAGAGGATCAGCAGATCTCGGAAGTCCGCTAGTAAGCGAGACGCTATTCGTGGGAGAATTGTATTTCTCTCACCCCAATGCACTATGTGGATCTGTCACATAGTGCTTGAAATCAAGAGGATCAATACATAATATTGTAGCTGTTATGCACATACTATTCTGAATGATTGTATGATCTCGAATGAATTTTTGTCTGCTATTATTCGTGTATCTCATTTACTTGTTTATTCAATTCTGCACACTGGTTCAATCTTGTTGAATGTTGTATTAATCTATAATGTAGATCAGTAGTGTTTGTCTACATTCTGGAGGATTGTAGAAATGATATAGCTGGCAGTGACCAGTAATCATATCTGAATTCCACACGAATTGATTTTGTTTGCGACTGTTTTTGCTTCGTGTTTCGTTTCGCTTCGTTTCGTGATCACTTCACTATCAACATAAATCAATTTCAGAGCTCATTCAAGTTTTGGTTCGCTTTGCTTCATTTCATCTAGTTTCATTTCGTTTCGTTACAGAGCCTGATTGATCTTTTCAGAAATTCTTCTTGAACATAAATTATTCATAAACAGAACAATTTCGCAAATCCTTTGAGAGACTCCCATTAGTTTGTCACCAAAATTTTACTGGAACTACACTCTTTCCATCAGTGGTATCAGAACCTGTCCTAGTCTGACATAGCCACAAAGCTATCAAATCCAGGAGGCTAAGCATTCAAAATAAAGAACCATCAACAAGTGAGAACACAATTCACAGTAATGGCTTCAATAAGCAACATACAATCAAAGATCTATATAATCCTCGACTCATCAGGATCTAACTTCCTAACATGGAAGGTTAAGACCTCGCTGATACTAAAGGGAGAAGGATTATTTCCCTGGGTAGATGGCACTGAGGAGATGACTACAACTACAGGCAAGGAGCTATGCAAATGGAGGGAGACAAGGCAATAGCCGTATTATCATCATCCATCGAGGATAGCTTGACTCTTGACCTGGCTACACTCTCTAAAGCAAAGGAGATGTGGGATACTTTACTCACAAGATTTCAGACAAAATCACGCAGTCAAATCATACTGCTCGAAGATCATGCGTGAGATGCAAACGTGAAGGACATACTGTCGATTCATGTTGGCTAAATCCAAAAATTGAGTGTATCCACTATCATAAGAAGGGTCATGCAGTCATGGACTGCTGCCAGAACCCAAAAAACAAACAAGCTCAAAGCAGACAGAAGAACAATAATAGTTCGTACTATGTCGAAGAGCCAGAGAGCTCAAAGATGGGCAAAGAAAGATCGAATCACAAAAATTCGACCGCCTACATCTATGCAGACATGTGTGCAGTATCAACACCTGACACATAGGAGGTAATTCTTGATTCAGGAGCTACCTCACACTTCGTCACATCAAGACGTTGATGATAGATAGGACAAAGGAGGATCCATCTTCAAAGAAAGGTATATTTGTTGGTTATAGTGAAGTGAGCAAGGCTTACAAAATTTATATTCCTTCAACTATGAAAGTGGTCATAGGAAGAGATGTCATTTTCTATGAAGGAAACATTCCAAAGGTTTCTTCAAGTCTGATGTGGTGATTGGATCTAACATTCTTGATGTTGATGACAATGTTGATGATACTTTGGATGTTGATGGTGAAGAGCCTTCTTGAAGTCAAAAGCCAAGGAGGACATCAAGGCAAAGGCAACAACCTTCAAGGCTCACTTATGATGAAAAGGGTAAGCAACTTGTTGGTGGTACAGACCATGCTTTCCTAACTTCTTTTGATGAACCTACATTTGTAGATGAAGCAAGGCAAAAAGAGGAGTGGGTCCAAGCAATAGATCTTGAGTATCAAGCTCTTATGAAAAACAATACATGGAGATTGGTGGAACTTCCTAGTAAGGACAAGAAGGCAATTGGATGCAAGTGGATCTTCAAGGTGAAGACTAACAAAGATGGATCAATCAACAAGTACAAAGCAAGGTTGGTGTCCAAAGGATATGCTCAAGAGTATGGTATTGACTATGATGAGACCTTTTCACCCATGGCATGTGAAGAATTGCCAAAAATTGGCAAATCTAGCTTGATCAAAAACCATGTAGAATAGTGTAAATTGTGTACACAAGTGGGTCCCACACATGTGAGGCCATGATGCCACATGGGAAACCCATCCTAATGTAGGTTAGGTCAAGTCAAGAGAGTTGGTCATGTCTATTTGGTGGTCATCCCTACTTTATAGGACCTACACCTAAGTTTAAGGTGAAAATTTGACCAACTAGCTACCTACCAAGCATAACTCTAGGAAATAGACTAGGGTTTCATTTTAGGTCAAGGAGAGTGAGTTAGCTTCCTTATTACATGCTGGAAATCCACCTAAATTCAAGAAGGAAGTCGAATTTGCTATGTATTCCCTCTCTCCATAGTGAGAAAAAAGAAAATTTTTGGAGCTCATTGGCAATCTCAAGCTAGTTCACTATGTACATTGAGTTTTTGTGATCCAAATGAAACCAAATCAATTTCTACTTGTTTCTCAGGTTGAAGGCCGTACTAAAGCCTGTAGTACACACGTGTGGGCTCGGATTTCAATGTTTATCAATGCTTTTGATTGTTAATGCTTGTTGTTTGTCAAATTGCCAACTTTTTTGTGTCTAGTTTTTTGATAGATTGTTAAGCAAGCATCCAATCACTCTTGTGGATCTTTTGTAGATCCATTTATGGTCCTAAAGTACAGTACTTTCACATGGTATCAGAGCCAAGTACAAGAGCATAAGCCATTGATCTAATGCAAATCCATTTTTAGCAAGTTTTGGTGCTAAAAACTAGTATTGAGAGGGCAAGCTAGAATCTTGATTTTGGTGAGGAGATTTGATCCCAAACTTGGTAGGGGTCCAAATCCGTACTGTCCACATGTGTGGGCACCTCTGAACCTGCATTTAATGCATGGTATTCATTTGATCCAAAAAAATTCAATTTGTGAGCTATTGGTGTAATTTTTGGTGGAGATCCTAGGATAATCTACCAAGATCATTTGCCATTGATTAGATTTGAATTTGTTTCATGGAATCTAATTAATCTAGGCTGAGTTCAAGTCCTATTAAGGTTAAAAACAGGTCTTGAAAGTACACCAAGAAGGAAGAAAGAGATTAAGCCATTTTTTTGTCCAAAAATAGCCAAATTTGGCAAGATTTGATTGTAAGTAGATTTCACATCATCTTATCTTCATTCCAACTTTGTGAGGGAGTGTTAGAACTGAGATTATAAGTCCATTTGTTGGATTAGAAATCTAATTTGAGTGAAAAACTACAAGAGAGAGACCTTAGTGAGTTTCTAGAGACAATCAAATCCATTTCTTGGCAAGATTTGTTCGAAAGTAGTTTTCACTTCATCTTATCTTCATTCCAGCTTTGTGAGGGAGTGATAGAACTGTGATTATAAGTCCATTTGTTGGATTAGAATTCAAATTTGAGTGAAACACTGCAAGTGTGAGACCTTTGTGAGTTTCAAGTCAATCGAATCTATTTCTTGTTTGTAGAAGTCACTAGTAAGATGGGATCTGCTGGAGCATACCTTCTAGAAGCTAGTGAGAGGTTGAATTCTACAAATTATACTATTTGGAAGGTTAGAATGGAGTCACTATTGGTGCTCCAAGACCTTTATGAGTTCTTGATTGAAGATGAAGATGAACCTCTAGGTGCACAGGAGTTAGCTAGATACAAGAAGAGATCTAGGCTTGCACTTCATTGTGTGAAGGTGAATGTAAGCAATGATTTGTTGAGAGAAGTATCAGCTTGTACTAATGCTAAAGAGGCTTGGGAGTCTTTAAAATCAATCTATGAGTCTAGCAACACTTCTAGACTTCTTATGCTTAGAAATCAAATTTTGCAAAGCATGAGGAGAAGTGAGGAGAGTGCACAGGATTATGTACTCAGAATCAAGTCTCTAAATAGGGAGTTGGCTTCCATTGGAGAGAAGATTCATGATGGAGAGCTTGTACAAATTGTCCTTAATGGTCTAGGAGATGACTTTGCAAATTTGGTCCAAAGTTTTGCCATCCAAGACACTTTGCCAACTATAGAAAAACTTCACAGTGTATTAGTGGCTGAAGAGTGTAGGATGCTCCATGCAAAATCTAGAATGAGTTCCTTGTCTTTGCAGGATGGTGATGAGAAAGCAAAAAGAAGACCAATGGAAAGAAGAAGCATCCAAAGGAGGCCAAAGAAGAGGATGATGCATCAAGCTCAAAGGACAAGTCAAAGCAAAAATGCTTCTTTTGTGGAAAGAAGGGGCATTATGCATCTAAATGCTACAAGAGGCTAAGAGCACAAGTGGAGGAGGACAAACAAGGAAACCTTGCAAAGGAGGAGGAGGAGGATGAAGTAGATGTATTCTTGATGGCATCTACATCCTCACCAACAAGCAATAGCAATTCAAGAGACAATTGGTGGATTGACAGTGGGGCTAGCTCCCACATGTCTTGTGAAAAGGACTTTTTCTCAACCTTACACTCATTCAATGATGCTAAAAAGTTTGTCTTTACTGCAAATGATGAAGAGTGTAGGATAGATGGTGTTGGCACCATCTCTTTGTGTCTAGAATCCTCAAAATGCATGGATCTAGAAAATGTCCTTTATGTACCATCAATCACCAAGAATATGCTTAGTGTTGGTCTACTCTTAGAAAGTGGTTTGGATGTCCACTTTAAGCATGGTGTTTGCTTCATCTTGAAGAATGATGTTTGCATTGCAAAGGGATTTAAACATGGAAGATTGTTTAAGTTGGAAGCTAGTGTTGTTTTTAAAAGAATGAGCTTGGCAAAGGAGGAGATCACTCAAGAGGAGATCTTGGCAAAGTGTGATCTTGCTTGCATTGAGGAGGAGCATCAAAAGGAGGAAGATCTTGAGGATCAGCCTCAAAGCATGAGAGTTCCAAGGGAGTCCTCAATGACAATGGCCGAGTCATCAAATTGCATGCAAATTGTCCATTCAAGTGTGCATCTTGCAAGGGTGGTGAGCTTTGGAGAGTCTACTATCTTTGAATACTTTTTGGAAAGTAGTAGTAGACATGAGGTGACTTGTTTCTTATCTTTAAGATCCATGGTGTTTATTACTTTGTATGACAAGACAATGAAATGGGATGCTTTGAAATCTACATTTGTTGTTGATAAAGCAATTTCATTGGATAACTATTTTTGTAATAGTTTGAATAGAGTCATAAAAGATGAAACATCATTTGCTTTGGAAATCTTTGTGTCCACATGTTTTGTGCATGATCATTCCAATGTAAGGACCAAAGATTATCCTATTTCAATGATAGGAATAATGGTAGTGTTTTGCTCTTCAAGTAGAGATTGTAGAATCTACTTGTTTTCAACCAAAGAATTTGTCAATGGTGGAAATGTGATCTTTCAAGAGTGGAAGATTTGTAAACTTGAAGAAGCACCTTTGGATCAACACATTATTCAATTCATTGATGTTTTGGAGTCAAGTCAAGTGGAGGATCAAGCTCAAGACCCGAGGACTCCAAGAAGAATCTCGAGTATCAAGATGGAGCCATCTAGGCTCAATCATATGGATCAAGCAAGACAAGCTGTCTTTGGCAACATTATTTATGCACTTAATATTTTCATTGATGTATCTTCAAGTGCACAAAATGCCTTGGAATCCATGGCTTGGCATGATGTTTAGTTTTGAAGTGTGCTACATGTATATAGACACATTTATGGAACATCTTGTAAGGGATCCTCTAAGAGGTGGTGAAAGATCCTTCATGGACATCATTCTCTATTGGAGTCTCAAAAGTTCCTTCTTTGTAGCTGGATTTTTTAGACACTTCTAAAAGCTTTCATTGATCTATCAAGAGAGTTGTAAATAGATCAAGCTAAATTTGAGGAGGAGTGTGAAGAATTGCCAAAAATTGGCAAATCTAGCTTGATCAAAAACCATGTAGAATAGTGTAAATTGTGTACACAAGTGGGTCCCACACATGTGAGGCCATAATGCCACATGGGAAACCCATCCTAATGTAGGTTAGGTCAAGTCAAGAGAGTTGGTCATGTCTATTTGGTGGTCATCCCTACTTTATAGGACCTACACCTAAGTTTAAGGTGAAAATTTGACCAACTAGCTACCTACCAAGCATAACTCTAGGAAATAGACTAGGGTTTCATTTTAGGTCAAGGAGAGTGAGTTAACTTCCTTATTACATGCTGGAAATCCACCTAACTTCAAGAAGGAAGTCGAATTTGCTATGTATTCCCTCTCTCCATAGTGAGAAAAAAGAAAATTTTTGGAGCTCATTGGCAATCTCAAGCTAGTTCACTATGTACATTGAGTTTTTGTGATCCAAATGAAACCAAATCAATTTCTACTTGTTTCTCAGGTTGAAGGCCGTACTAAAGCCTGTAGTACACATGTGTGGGCTCGGATTTCAATGTTTATCAATGCTTTTGATTGTTAATGCTTGTTGTTTGTCAAATTGCCAATCTAGATCAACTTTTTTGTGTCTAGTTTTTTTGATAGATTGTTAAGCAAGCATCCAATCACCCTTGTGGATCTTTTGTAGATCCATTTATGGTCCTAAAGTACAGTACTTTGACATGGCAAAGATAGTAAGCATTCGGGCCATTATTTCTCTTGCAAAACTTTATGGATGGGATCTATGGCAATTGGATATCACTAATGCATTCTTGAATGGAGATTTTGAAGAGGAAGTTTTTATGGAGCAACCCGAGGGCTACATTTCACATGGCAAGCCTAATCATGTGTGTTTTCTCCGAAATAGTTTGTATGGGCTTAAGCAAGCACCAAGGAGGTGGTATGCTAAGCTTAACATTTTTTTGCTTTCTCAAATTTTCATTATGAGTGAGTATGATCATTCACTTTATTTTAGATTTGTTGGAAATGATGTAACTATTCTTCTAATCTATGTGGATGATATAATTTTTAGTGGGGTAACAAACAAGTATAGATGATATCAAGAAATCACTCAAGAAGGAATTTGAAGTACATGATCTTGGTCATTTACATTATATCTTGGGATAGAGGTATTTAGAACTTCTTAAACAACTTTTATTTGTCAAGAGAAGTATGCTAATTCTATTCATAAAAGATTTCATATGCATGATGCTAAATCTATTGATACACCTATGGAGTCAAATGTAAAGCTCACTATAAGAGGTAATGAAAGATCCTTCGAGGACATTACTCTATAGGAAGCTAGTTGGTTCACTCATATATCTAACCATCACAAGACCTGATCTAAGCTATTGTGTTGATAGATTAAGTCAATTCATGTATGATCTTAGTGTGGAGCATTGGAAGCTAGGCAAGAGAGTATCAAGGTACATCCCGGGTTCTAGAGATTTTGGCATTGTTTATAGGGGATCATCTCCTAACTTGTTTGGAATTTCAAATTTGGAATTTGCTGGAGATCAAATGGATAGGAAATCCATATGTGCACATGCTATTTCTATAGGTCAAGTGAGGCCGAGTACAAAGGCTTGACTTCATGCACCAAGGAGATGTTATGGATCAAAACGATGGTAATGGATCTTAACTTGTTGAGTTTTCAAAAGTGTCCAATCATCTTTTGTGATAACCTTTCCGCTAAAAGTTTGACTATCAATCCTTTTTTTTCATGCAAAGAGCAAACATATCGAAGTGGCTTATCATTTTGTGAGAGAACAAGTCATGGCAAAGGAAGTCGGGCTTCAATATGTCTCATCAAGGGAGTATGTGACTGATATCTTCACCAAAGCATTGGGAAAGGACTTGTTTATGAAGTATAGAACTCATCTTGGAGTACTATCAAAATCTATGCTAAAACTAGTTGAAGAGGGAGTTTGAAAAACTCCACAAATTCAACTAGTTTAGTTGATCTAAATTGGCAATTTTGAGGCCAATGTGAAATTTCAACTTAGAGATAGATTTTTTTATTTCAATAAGACATCATTTATCTGGGTCTGCAACGATTCAAGCTCTCTCTTCAATCTGTCATTTTCAGCTACCGCGTTGTGAAACTCCTTGTGGACTTCCACACCTGAGTAGCTAAAAACTTGGAACTATTAAGATTACCTGTATCAGCTTGCTTCCCCTTGCGATATGTCAAAACTTCTGTCATAAGGCTCTCAATAATCTTCAAAGCTTGAATGTATTCCTCGTGTGAATTCACACCAGTACATCTAGCCTCTGATAGTTCCTTCAAGTCGATTAGCTCCTCTTCAAACCTATTCTGATCGTGGCCCCGTCAGAATAACACTGCAATGTATCTTCAACGCTTATTCTCGTCAGTTTTTCAGAGTCCAACTGCTACTGTAGATCTTCTATCTTTTTTTGTTAAAAGTCTACCTTATTATTAAGAGCAATGCGCTTTGAATCGAATGAAGCAATTTGCTTCTGTGCAGCAGATAGTTCATCCTTTCTCTTGTCCAATTCGGACTGAAGAGACCAAAAATAGTCATTGGACTTTCTCAAGGTGACCTCAAACTTCTTGTTACTCTGCTCCATGGTGTTGAGCTGAGCCAAGAGTTTGGTCATCTTCGTCTTCATGTCATCGTTTAGCCCCTGCATTTTGGCTATCTTCAACTCGTATCTCCTTTGAACGGCGTCTATATTTCGTAGATACAAGATCATCTGGTTTGTCTCGAAGTTCACATCCATCACCTAGTCAGGTGTATCTGGTTCTGGAGTCTGGTCCATCTGTTCTGCTTGTACTTCTACTTCTGCTTGGTCAGATGTGTCGTCATTATCAACAACTAAAATAGTGGTGGTGGTGGTATCCATCTCAGCATCAGAAGCGGCAATGAGTCCTATACAAAGCTTGACTTGTCCCTATGATATCAACTATTTCAATTTCAGTAAGATCCAATTGATGTGGAGCTGCAAGTGCGGTCTTCCTTCTTTCTAGCATCGCCAACTCCCCTGACATTAGAATACTATAATGCAGGAACAAATGGGAAATATGGGCTGCATATGTTGCATACTTGCCATGCTTCATCGACCTATGGAAGGCCTTAAAAGCGATGGTAGCCAATTTGATCTGCTCTCCCTTGATGGCCGAGAGCAGATAACCGATATTAGTAACTGCAATTGTTGCATCTGCATCCGCCGCAAAGAGGACTTGGTTGTAGTATTTGCAAAAATTTCTCAAGGTCGAGTCTCTGATCATAGAAATTTTATATTCCTTACTTGGCATATAAAAATTACCATGAAAAAGATTGGCCTCGTCAATGTCCTCCCTATGAGGAGCGACGATCCACACCTTGATAGTCACCACCTGCAAACACAGATTCCAAACCATCGGAAGCAACACACTCACAAGGAGGAGGAGCAAAGAACACCAAAGTATGTCATTACAATTAACTTACTCTCTCATTCAAAATTGGAAAATTTGGGTCTAGAAAGGACCGTAATAAACTCAAACTTATCTATCTAACCACTACTCTAATTTTTATGGATTTTCTTAATAGGTACTCGGTGCACATTGGCTAGATCGGCCTCTACACATACTTCACCGACACAGGCCATTGGTAGTAGCCGTAATATACAAAACGACATAATACAATAAATTGGGACTATGAAACAAACTTGTTACTGCTAACTCATAAGTCTCTAAACTTTTCAAACTTTCCTCGTGCAAGAGGCTTCATAAATATATTTGCTAATTGTTCTTCTATAGAACAATAGACTATGTCGATTTCCTTACTTAACACTTTCTCTTGCACAAAGTGGTACTATATTTCAGTGTGCTTTGTGTGTGCATGAAAAACAAGATTCTTAGCCATACAAATGTAGCTAATATTATCACAATACAACACAGTAGGATAGTCCTGCATAATAGTTAATATACTAAGCATGTGATGTATCTAGATAGCTTCACAAACAACAAACTTTGCAGAAATATATTCTACCTCTGAAGAAGAAAGTGAGACGGTGGGCTGCTTCTTGGACTTCCATGATATTACATTGGTTCCAAGCATAAAAACATAACTTGAAATTGATCTTCTAGTTTCAACATCGCTGCCCCAATCTGAATCACAATACCTTGTGAGATTAGCATCATCACCAAACCTATATTGCACTCCAAAATTAAAAGTACCCTGTATGTAGCGCAAATTCTTTTTGCGGCTTTCTAATGCGACGTATCGGCCACGAATTGGCTTACCATGCTAACTGCATAAGTAATGTCAGGTCTAGTAACTGTCAAATAAATAAGTGAACCCACCAAAGAATGGAATAAAGTAGCATCAACTTTCTCTTCATCTAAGGCTCTGGTTATCTTCATGTTCAGCTCCATGGGAGTCGCCACTGGCTTACTATCCAACATATGAAAGCGTTCCAAAATGCCATATGCATACTTTGCTTGACTCAATAGATAAGAATCATCACTTCACCATACCTCAATTCCCAAGCAATAATGAAGTTCACCAAGATCCTTGATTTCAAACTCCTTGGCTAAGCTTCTCTTTACATCCTCAATAAGCTTCACATTGCTTCCTGTTATGATTATGTCATCGACATATACTACGACGTACATGAAATTCTTATCCAGCTTCAACACATAAAGATTAGAATCACTTTCACATCTATGGAAACCAAGTTGTGTAATAAGAAAAGTGTCAATCCAAGTATACCATGCTCTTGCGGATTGCTTCAAACCATATAATGCTTTATTCAACCTTCACCAATGTCTCTCCTTACCTTTTAAAACAAAGCCCTTAGGTTGTGTGATGTAGATCTCCTCATCAACATAACCATTCAAATATGCACTATTTACATCACATTGAAATAATGACCAACCATAACTAGAAGCAATAGCTATAATGAGCTTAATAGTTATCATTTTCGCTACCGGTGCAAAAGTCTCGTCATAGTCTATACCCGCTTCTTGTGCATATCCCTTGGCTACTAACCTGGCCTTCCTTCTTTGAAGTTTGCCATCGGATCCATACTTAGCTTTGTAGACCCATTTTCTCCCGATTGCTTTCCTTCCATCTTTAGGAGGTACTAATTCCCAAGTATCATTTACTAGCAGCTTCTTGAAAACTAACTGGTTCTTTCTCAACAATGAAACTGGACATAAGTGCATAATTTACTTGTCTTGACCTTAAATTTCTAGCTCCCCCTTGATCACTAGTCTCAGGAGCTTCTTGGTTCTCTGTAAGCTTGAGGAACCACCTTGGCCACTTCACTTGTGGATTACAAACGCTAATAGAACTTGATCAAACATGAATCATTGTCATTAATTGCCTTAAAGGCTTGTTTTCATTTGAGACTACTCATCTATGATGAACCAGCTTGGACAAAAGCTCACACTCTTAAACTAGAGTTATAATCAATTGTATTGCTCAAAATCAATAGAAGGGATTATCAACGCCGTGATTTAATTCCATGTCAAGGCTTATTTGTGACTGATTACCTTGAGAGGACCCAGACACTTAATTGAGACATATGGAGTATTGCATTGCATGTTTGTGTGACGGATATAGGCAGGAGGACTGCATGAAGAGATGAGACCTATTTATAGTTGACCTCCATGGGGGTTGCATGGTTTCATGCACATGACTCTACTCTTTATATAATGAGGTGGGGATTCTCCCGTCGACATATTGGGTTGAGGTTATCAGGTTCTCTCTTCTCCTCTTGCTTCACATGGCATGGCTTGGGGGCTAGATCCAGGTTTGATCTAGGATTGGTTGGGCGGTTTGGCTCCATAGTCTCTTCTTTCCTATCCTCATCTTAGGAGAAATCCTTTAGGGTCATTATATTTAGCCTATCTAATCTAGTGTGCTACTCTGAATGCATAAGATATACACAGTAGGAGATAGAAATTCATAGAATACAGATTACAGAATAGAAGTTCGTCTGCGAGCAAGACAAGTTTTGTAAGCAGCATCCACAGAGATCCAAGTAGTTCGCTAGTAAGTGAGACATTACTTGTGGGAGGACACCATTTCTCTCACGCCAACGCGCTATGTGGGTCTGTCATACAACGCTCAAAATCAAGAGGATCAATAGATGATATTGTAGCTATTACGCACATATCACTCTTATCTTAGTCTAATCTTGAATCAATTACTGTCTACTATCGCTTGTGTATCTCATTCACTCATCGCACACTGGTTTAGTTTTTTGTTGAATGTTGTGTTAATCTAAAACGTAGATCAGCAGTGTTTGTCTACATTTTGGAGGATTGTAGGAATGATCTAGACGGTAGTGAGCAGCAATCATATCTGAAATCCATCCGAATTGTTTTTCATTTGCGATTAATTTGATTTTGCTTCAACAATGTCAAAGACCTCACTTCCTTCATTAGGAAGATGAAGGATCTATTCCTATCATTACACAATTTTGGAGCAGAAAATGAAGTGTCAGCAGAGAAGCAGCTTATATATTTGTTGAGAGCCTTACCAAGATCCTTCCAGACAACCAGAATGCTGCTAGCAAAAGATCCTACAATGACACTCGAAAAAGCTGTTGTTGAGATTCGAGAAGAAGTCAAAGATCGAAGAAATATTGAATCACAGGAATTCGACAGCCTACATCTGTACAGACATGTGTGCAGTGTCAACACCTCACTTACAAGAGGTAATGCTTGATTCAGAAACTACCTCTCACTTCGTTACATCAAGATGGATCATGTCTGATTTCCGAAGTGCAAATCCATCAAGATTTATCGTTCTTGGAGATGGATTGAAGCATCGAGTGAATGGTATTGGTTCACTGTGGCTCAACACAAACGGCAGAGACAGACGACTCGAAGATGTTCTGTTCATGCCTACACTACAGCAGGACTTGCTATCAGTGGCAAGAATAGCTGATGCAGGGATGCGTGTGACGTTCTCAGACGAAGCATGCAACATTGTTGATGCAAGTACCAATACGCTTATCACTCAAGGAAGAAGAAAAGACAACTTGTATCACTTGAAGGTACGTCTACCTGCAGATCAAGTGCATCAGACTCATGATGATTCGCCATATACTCTATGGCACAGGAGACTATGCCATATGAATTCAATGGCACTATATCAAGCAAGCCATCATGGAGCAATTACAGGGGTGAGCATCTCGAATGCAACCAGTTCGATGACTTGTGATGCATGTCTGAAGGGTAAGATGTCAGTACTCCTTTTGTAAAAGACTCCTACAAAACCACAAAGATTATGGAGCTTGTACATTCTGACGTCTGTGGACCTTTCAACGTGATCTCAGTAGGAGATTCAAAGTATTATATAACCTTTATTGATGATTATAGTAAATTTTCCAGAGTCTATTTTATTCACAATAAATCAGAAGCACTTGACAAGTTCACAGAGTATGTGAATTGGACAGAAAGATGCACTGGTACTAAAGTGAAACAGATCAGAACAGATCGAGGTAGAAAATACATCTCGATTCGATTCACTGACTTCTGCAATGATCGTGAAATCATTCACTAAAAAACTGCATCTTACACACCGTAGCACAACGGTGTTGCAAAAAGAAAGAACATGACTCTAATGGAAGCTACCAGGTGCATGATGGCCTATTCAAAGGCTCCAAGAGTGCTGTGGGCTGAAGTAGTAGCTATAGCTGCTTACATTCAGAACAGGATAGGAAAGTCTGGTGTTCCTCACACGACACCACACGAATTATGGTGGGATAGGAAACCCAATCTGACTTACATTTGTATCTTTGGTTGTGCAGTTTATGCACATGTTCCTAATAAGCTTCGAAAGAAGCTTGATGAGAAAGCAGAACATGGATATCTTGTAGGATATGACAATCATTCGTCATACTACAGAGTCTACATGCCAGAGATGAACATAGTGAAGATAGTCAGAGATGTCAAATTTGATGAGAGCAAAACAATGGCCAATGATGATCCTGTTAGTTATGAAGTCCTTGGTAGACAATACTATGATCTACCAACTGTGACAGAGGGAGTAGAGGACGAACACTCAGACAAAGATGTCCAAGTCGCACCTCATTCGAGTGATGAATCAGATGAAGAAAGATTTGCAAGCCAGCCTACTGTTACAGTACTTGTAAACCGAAATGGTTCTGGACCTAGAAGATCTGATAAAGGCAAGAGCATTGTAGTCCCAGAAGAATCTCCTAGAAGATCGACAAGAGAACGAAGAGCGCCAACAAGATTTGTGTCAAGCAACTCAGCTTCTATAGTAGAAGAGTTTTGTGGATTCAATGGAGAACCACAAACATTCGAAGAAGAAATTGAATGTCTAGAAAAGGACAAATGAATCCAAGCCATGAACGAGGAGATGGAATCTATGAGGAAGAATCAGGTATGGATGTTGCAGCCATTACCAGATAAATGAAAGACTATAAAATGCAAGTGGGTATACAAGCTGAAGTATGGACCGAATGGAGATATTTCTAAGTATAAAGCAAGACTTGTAGCATAGGGGTTTTCTCAAAGACATGGTATTGATTATGCTGAGACCTTCCCTCCTATCGTGAAACATTTGTCCCTACATTTACTGTTTGCATATGCAGCATGTAAGCATAACAGACAAGAAGATCATCATTGTAACTGTGTATGTGGACGACACTTTGATATTCTGCAAAAGTGAAGAGATTATTGTTGAGGTGAAGTATGACATCTCGAAACATTTTGAGATTGTAGACCTGGGAGAAGCCAAATGTTATCATGGCTTACAGATTGACAGGGACTATGAGGGAGGTAAGTTGTACCTTCATCAGTCCAGATATACCCAAAAAATCTTAGAAGATTTCGGGATGTTGAGTTGCAAGGGAGCAAATACTCCCATGCTTGTAGGAACAGTCCTGATGAATGAAGACTGAAGAAGAAAGAGAGTTTATGCAACTTACACCATACAAGAAGCTGATCAGATTGCTGATGTACCTTGCAGATGACACACGTCCTGACATTGCTTATGCCATGTTTAGAATGAGCCAATTCTGTACAAATCTAGGATCAACTCATTGAAAGATTGCGAAACGAATTTTGCAATACCTCCAATTAACGAAGGATTTTGGTTTGTGTTATTCTTGTGATGTAGGGTTCCAGATGCTTTCCTACAGTGATGCTAGTTGGGCATCTCTCAAGAATGACTGCAAAAGTGTCTCAGGAGGATACATCATCACGTCAGGAGCAGCAATTCTCTAGGTCAGCAAGAAGCAGACCATCGTGGCTCAGTCATCCTGCGAAGCAGAGTACGTTGTAGCAACAAAGATGGCTAATGAAATCATTTGGCTCAATCTGCAATACATCTGACAAAGGATACTGTGTTTCATTCAAGGATGAAACACATCACAATCAAGTATCACTTGATAAGGGATCTGATCAGGAAGAAGAAGTAGTCTTGGAGTCATCAAGCTACCACACTTTGAGAGGGAGCTGAAGAAATAAAACGTTTCTATTGCCAAAGCTTTGCTAGCTTTCAGCCCTCAGTCTGACAAAAAGACACAAAGTGAAAATGTTCGCGAACATCACGAAAAAACATGAAGCAAAAATCTTCGCGAACACGCTGACGATGAGACATGAATGCAAAAAGTTCGCAAAAGAAAATTTTTTGTGATACAGCAGGAGAAAGTTAGACGATGTGAAAGTCAAATGACTCGAAGCGACACGAAAATCTTTGCGACACTTTTCCACCTTCACGCTCCAAAGGATCAGGAAGATCATGCAAGTACCAAGAAGTACAAAAACCCCTGATCTGATTATGATGACGTCAATGGAAGAGTGTTAGGACGTGCCTAACCCACCTCTCTTGTAATCCGTGATTAGTTATAGATTGTTTAGCCTATCTAATCTAGTGTGCTACTCTTAATGTATAAGATACACATAGTAGGAGATAGAAATACACTAAATATAGATTACAATAGAGGTCCGTCTGCGAATGAGACAAGTTTTGTAAGCAAGATCCACATAGATCCAAGAAGTCCGCTAGTAAGTATGACATTACTCATGGGAGAACACCGTTTCTCTCACGCCAACTCGCTGTGTGGGTCTGTCATACAACGTCCGAAATCAAGAGGATCAATAGATGATATTGTAGATATAATCCATGAAGAAGAATGAGGTATGGACACTGCAGCCAGTACCAGACAGGTGAAAGATAGTGCAATGCAAATGGGTATACAAGCTGAAGTATGGACCGAATGGAAATGTTGCGAGACATCAAGCCAGACTTGTAGCGAAGGGATTCTCTTAAAAGTATGGCATCGACTACATTGAGTCCTCTCTCCAGTCGTGAAGCATGTGTCCCTACGTTTGCTATTTGCATATGCAGCCACATATGATCTCAAGATTCACATAGTCAATGAGAAGACAACATTCTTGCATGGCAAATTAGATGAAGAAGTCCATATGGACCAACTTCCAGGTTACATCTGCGAATCACTTCATACCTATGCCTGCCAAATGCACAGAAGTATCTACGGATTGAAACAATCCGTGCAACAATGGTACAAGAAGAAGGTCCATGCCCTGCGATCCTTGGGTTTCCAGCCACTGATAGCCGATTTCAATGTTTATGTATGGATCACAGATAGGGAGATCATCATTGTTGCTGTGTATGTGGATGACACATTGATACTATGCAGAAGTGACGAGCTAATTGCCGAAGTGAAGAGCGAAATCTTGAAACATTTCGAGATAACAGACCTAGGAGAAGCTATATGCTATCTAGGCTTGCAAATCGACCGTGATTATGACGAAGGAAAGCTATATCTTCATTAGTCCAGGTACATCCAAACAATCTTAGATGATTTTGGGATGACTGGATCACTAATGTATCTAGTAGATAACACCCGCCCCGACATTGCTTGTGTTGTGTTCAAGATGAGCTAGTTCAGCACGAACCTAGGCTAAACACATTGGAGGATCACGAAGCGAATCCTATAGTACCTTCAGAGGACAAAGGATTGCAGGTTTTGTTACTCTCGTGATGTCGGATTCCAGATGCACTCCTATAACGATGCAATTTGGGCATCACTCAAGGACAGCTGTAAAAGTGTCTTAAGAGGATGTACCATTGCATCGAGCGCATCAATTCTATGGGTCAGCAAGAAGTAGACCATCATAGCTCAATCATCCTGCTGGGTGAAATCACCAAAGAGCCTCTGATCTTGTAGATGGACAATACTTCTGCCATACACTTGACGAAGGATCTCATGTTTCACTCAAGAACGAAACACATTGCAATCAAATATCATTTGATAAGGGACCTAGTCGCAAGAAACAAACTGAAGACCAGCTTCATTGGAATGAAGCAAATGGTGGTGGACATCTTCACCAAGCCCTTAGAGAAAGGATTGTTCGAGAGGCAGAGGAAGAGTACTCTAGGAGTCGTAAAGCTACCACGCTTTGAGAGGGAGCTGAAGAAATAAAATGTTTCGAGCCACAAAGCTTTGCTAGCTTTCAAGCTCATGTTTGCACAAACGCAACGGAACTAACCGACTATGACCAAAGCTTTGAGGACTTAAGGACACCTGAAGACAAAGGTCAAATGTTCGTGGATTGAAGGACACCCGAACGCGAAGATCAAATGTTCGTGGACCCAAAGAGACTCAATGGCAAAGACGAAGGCGAAGAAACTCGAAGACCAAAAGGTGGCGGATCTTCACGCTCCAAGTACAAAGGAAATCAAGAAAGTACCAGGGGAACTTACCCCTCTACGGATGATGTTGAAGGCAATCTGAATACCGTTAGAACGTGCTTAGTCAGCCGGTCTTGTAATCTCAGATTAGATTAAACCCTTTCTCTTTCCATCTATATAAGCAGATTGAAGATAAGAGAATCGATTGCATTGAACATCAGTTGGATTGTCAATTGCATTGGAGCATCAATTTGGTTGTATACCAATGTAAGCTAAGCAGAGTGTTTGTTAGCCGATATTTTTCGCACAGAAAATCGGGCTAATATTGAAGCTTAAGCTCACAATAACTAAAAAAATGGCATGTAAAACCCGGTTATTAGAGAAAAATCGGCACAAATTTTCCTTGAATTGGGTCCCAGCCCGCCCCTAAATGAGGCTAGAGAAAAGTTTGCGGCCTTAGAAATGGCATGTGATAATGTTTTACAGTTTTTTTTGCCAGTTGTAAATATAAACGGCACAGTCGTGCTAAAATCCTACCATGTACAGTTGGTTTTTACTAATATATGGTTGTCTAATGCATTTTCAGGGAAACCGTGTTGTCGTGGGAGCCCTAGTTATGAATGCCAGAAAAGTCAACCCCAGTCAAAGAGTCATCTAAGAAAAATATTTATCGAAAAAAAACCAAACTATGAATTATGGGCAATACTGAAAACTTGCAGAAACCCTAACGGGTAAAATTGGGCAAACTACGAGGAACAGGCAAAATACGCAAATCAGTCGATAATCCTGAGAAACCAAATGGCAAGGGCCGGCGGGCCGTACCTGCTACAAAGAAAAGAAAAATCAAATGAAGGGCTAAAAAAAACAAAGGACCAAGGACCAAGGAAATGGAGGGCACCTTAGGTGGAGTAGGGGCTTGACAAAAGTCCTAACTTCCACCTTTTGGATAATAAATGTAAACAAGACTTTAGGACCTAGAGGGCCTAAAAGATATTTTCTCTAGCGTTTGACTAAGAGGGCATATTGGCTAGTTTTGGAAGGGGGCCTTAAATGGCACCAACCCCTACACCCTCAAGGAGGCCACTTCATGTACTTGCCAATGGGTGTTGGACAAATGGACAAAAGGCCTCGAAGGGCATGAAAATTGGCAAAGCCTCATTTTGAAGGGGAACACTTGGGATTTACTATAAAAGGAGGTCACTCTTTGTGTTAAGATATAATTGGATAATGAGATGATGTTGATAGTTGCTAAGTTGAGAGTTTGGGTGAGTTAGTTGGAGTTGATGAGTTTGATGTGATAGTTGAATGCCATGTTCATTGAGAGTTTCATTACATTTGTTGAGAATTAGTTAGAAGTCATTTGAGTTGGAATGCATTTGGGTTGAGTCATTTGGAGTTGATGAGTTTTTTAGAGTTATGTAGCTTTGTTGGTTAAATTTCATGTTGTTGTGAATGTTAGTTATTGAATGCTTACTTGTTTGAGGATGTTTGAATGTTAATGTCTTGAGGATTGATTCGAATGTGAATGACTCCTTGTTAGTATGAAAGAATGCTTGAGGGTGAAGTCTTGTATGCTTATTAAGGAGTTTTTGAGAGCTCCAATGTGGACTGGATTGGGTGTTTGAAGTGAGGCCATTCCCATATTAGTTGTTTTCTTAGAAGATTATATTGATGTTGTTAGCCTCCTTGTGTCATTATGGTCTCACTATTGATTGTTCAAACAAGGTTGTAATGGCATGCTTGTTGAGTGATTGATGGCTTATTAGGAATCCTTATGTATGCTTAACTTGCAAGGGCACATATGGTTGTTGGCATGATTCGATTATGAGATGGTTGCTTTGTGATATAGTTAGTTACCACGGTTGAGTGTTAGTATGACATTCATCTCCTAAGATTGCATTATACGAGTGTGTATGTTAGGGCTTTGGAAAATTCATGAGTAAAGTGTTGGGTGGAATGTCTCGAATGTGTGTTGGACGCTTGTTTCGTATGTAGTGATTGGGTTGTGTTTGAATGGTTGTAGTTATGTGTGTGGATTATCTTGTATTCTTGGAATACCTGGATACCCTTGGGTGTTCAGAAAGTGTATGTGTATCCGCAGTCGAGAGGCTCGAATCCAATACCAATAAACACTGAGAAGGATACAAAGAATCGGGCTCAATGTGGTGGGAAACTATGCCTTCATCGACAAGGACGTTCATCATTTGGAATGCACCTGCCTAGCTGCAATACCCTCACTGGACCTGCATCTCTCCATTTGCGAACAGATCAATTACACCTCCAAATCACCGTCCGCAGCACATATCAGACCTGTATGTGCCCATGCGTGAAGACCATACTGAAATTGTTGCAGACCTACAGACCCTCGCTGAAGCCATTTTCATGCCCTAATCTGCTGCCTGCGGCCCTGTACCCTCACTGCACCTGTGGAGAGCTTGGAACAGCTCGCTGGAATTGCCTACGCCCCTGCACCAATTGCGGCCAAAAATCAGAGATTTGAGCCCTGTGCGACCTGCTTGAGTTGTCTGTGACCTGCCACAGCCTGCGTACAGGCCTGTTTGCGGCCTCTACAGTCTAATTACGACCTTCTTACCTCTGTTTGGATCTGCTCCAACTGCAGCCTACCACAAAAATCAGTCTCCAGCGGTCATGCAGCTTGCCAGGCCTGGTTGCGGCCATTTGCAAAGTTTTTGGGTCACATCATGCTGTGACAGACCTGTCAATAGTCTAGAAAACGTGCCAGCGACTTCAAAACCCTGTTTGCGCCCTACGATCGCTGTCTATGGTGAAAAAAGAAGACCTGACAACCTGTCTACGGGCGCCCTTCCCAGTCTGTTGAACAGATCAAATAGTGTGGTAGCAAACCTGCCAGTGATCTACTAGTCAACCTTTTAAGTCCAAATCCTACCTGCGGCCAAAACCAGAATGATTGCAGCCTACTAAGGGCTGTTTTCAGAAGGAAAATCATCCTAACAGCCTGTGTGTGGCCGGAGTAGTGGGTTGCCGCCTCCCACCGCTACCCTGACTGTCCATCGCTGACAGAAAGATCGAATTTTCTGACATTGTGGAGCTCGTTGTCCGCTGTCTCGCACGTCTATCGCTATCATTGAGAGAGGTGTCTGCGGTCATCCTATGTTGCGAGATCGCTGCTTTCCGAGGCACCGAACCTCTGTGGGTTCTAAAGCACTCACATTTCGTAGAAGCTAACTCAACGATATCCGGAGCAGAGAAATTCTACAGTTTGGAAGAGCAACAACAAGCACATTTTTTAGACGATATCCATCTGCGGTTTTCTACTTCACGCACTCACATTTCTGTTACCATCAATTGGGTTTTGCCATAGGAGCAATAATTCGTCTACAAAGTAACATAATGCCAATCGATGAAAGCAATATAAAACCTAGTGGCAGACACCAAGGGCAATGTGACCGAGATTTTGGGGCATTCATGGAGTTGCACCGACAACCGGCTACCTAACTGCAAATTGAGGTGATCCTTACTTGAATTATCTATTCCAATTTCATGAATTGATGTTTCTAAACTTTTTGTGGTGAAGAATTGTAATTTACGTATTAAATACGGATTTTTCTTGTGTTCTAGAGAAGTAAGTTTGTTGAAAGCTAATGGCATCGGTTGTTCTGCGTATGAGGTCAGCACGGTAATTTCGGCTAATGGTAGTTGTTTCTAATGGTATGCATGTGCTCAGATGATTAATTAGAATGGTTTGTAGTGAATGGGGCGTTCCATCTCGCGCTAATCATACTAGGGGGTGATAGGGTGTATGCATAGGAGTCGAAAGCAGGATAAGCATGGCAAGAGGGTTTTTGGAATATTTGCAATGTTAGAATGCCTAAAGAATTGTTGACTGTATGAAAGGTGGAAAGAACGATTGGATTGTGTTGGTTTTAAACATTAGCCCATAGAGTTTATGTGTTTAAAGTCCGGTATTTGCTAATAGCGTACTGTTTAGTGTTAAGCATTTTTGCCAAAATACATAAGGGCTTGGGTTATTCGGAATGTGTGAAGTTATCAAAATCACCTAACCAACGTATGTGACTACCGTCTAGCTCGTGAATGACTAGCTGCTTTACGTAGGGGTTCTTTTTCATATTGCAGAAACGCAAGTGTTTGTATTACGAAATTTTGGTTATCGATATCATCCAGGAGATTCATAGCTGAATTAATAAATGCGATCCAACTAGTTGAAGTATCAAGGTTTGGAAACGTACACTTTATAGTATGGAACTGTTAGTTAAACTGCTCTACGAAATCGTCAAGTTCGGAAGCATTTTTCTGTTTTTGTCACTTATAGAGAGTATTAACTTGGCCCGACCTCTGTGAAACACCAGAGCGGGTAGTCCGCCGGAAACAGCTGAAATACGCTGTCATGGTTAAGTCGCAAAGTATGCACTCCATTTCTGGTACCGTCTAGCGAAACACCTAGACCCGAAATCTAGGAAACGCTACCGTCCAGTGAACAGGTTGGCACGCATAATGTACTCACCACATTTCACTTGACCTACCCCACTTAAAAGAACAGTGTCTAGGGTGTCCAATAAAATTTGAACAATTTCAATGGATGTACCCTTAACAGTCATAGAACTTTAGCGGACACATGACCTAATCTCAAAGACCAAAGTAGGGGTCTAGAAGTGAGATAACACCAACAATGAGTTGGACCCCGTATGATGGGGAAAGAGGGTCAGTTCCAACCTGTGCGTAGTGACATCTGTCAACTAAGGCAGAGAGGACCTCCATGCTACTATTTTTTCACCCCATAACTCTACCAATATCCATGCCCTTGTGGGGAGTATAGTTACTTCGAAGCATACGTACTCACAGAAGACAGATTTTGGCATCTGACAGAAGCCACCTCTGTCATGTACGCAGATATAGCCCACCCCCTTCTACTTAGAGAATCAGCGATACGGTCACCTGGATTAGCCAGTAGTACCAATCGAGACCAGGATTATGACTTAGGAGAAAATCCTAGCTATACAGTAGACCTATGTGATTGCACCGCCACGAGTTCACCTCTAGGTAGTCATATTTCTAAAGGTCCGAAATATTTTCAATAATTAGGGTCCTTGAAATTCGTGTATGGTCCGAACACCATAATGGCAGGGATGCATCCCAATCTCCTTCTAGGACCTAACATGCCATACATCGGTACTTCGCATCTAATCATTACTATCTTGCTAGGGCTGAAGATACACCACCGCCAAAGAATTATATCCATGCTCGGGATAGAGCGGTTGGATGAAATCCTTAGAGCGCCAGAGCCCTTTATCCTACCAATAGTGGATCTTGCAAGGATGCGGGATGTCATAGTTTTAGTACTATTCTAGGAGAATCAATCTTGATAGTAGTGTGAGAGGATGACCGTAGTATTGTGCCAAGACCAAGCTTACTGAAGCTGAACTTACCCTCTTTCTACCATATTTCTGGAAGCCTGGAAACTTCCATTGGCTGGAAGAGCACGGAGTGATCGAGTGAGCCACCAGGGTTGGAAGCGGCTATCCTCGGTCCCAACCATAAGGGCATTGTGGGCCCTTCCCCTTTTAGGGCTTTCTGACGAAACCAACCCCTCGTCCGAAAAAACCCTAACAGTGTTGCTAGCCGATGTCCAAGAAGTCCGCTAGTAAGTGAGATGATCTGATATAGTTCGTGAGAGAGATAGTGCCTCTCACGCCGACGCGTTGTGTGGGTTTGTCACAAAAGTGCTCTCACAAAAGGTTCATTGATAATATAGTAGCTATGATGCACATATTGAATGACCTCGAATGCTTTGATGTCGGATTGTTGTCTGTTCGTAATCAGCTGTTTATTTATAATTTCGCACATTGGTTCATCTTGCTGAATGCTTAAACAATTAAATGTAGGTCAGCAGTGTTTGTCTACACTCTAGAGGATTGTAGATCTGATCTAACAGGCAGTAGCCCGCAGACATAATCAAATTCCATCTGGGTTTTCTGAACAGTGAATTCAGAGCGTTTGACGTATCTAAATTCTCACTCATTATTTTACATCATTCCTTAACAGAAGATACTCCACATAAATCATCCATAAAGATCTTCAAGTCTCTATCCAAGAATATCTTGAAAATTCTCATTCATAAACCTTTGGTATGTGGTTGGAGCATTTGATAGACCAAAAGGAATAACATGATAGGCGAAATCTCCAAAGGTGGTGGTGAAAGTAGTCTTACACTTATCTTCTTCAACAATGGCTATCTGGTTATAGCTAGCAAAACAGTCCATAAAAATATAGAGTTCTCTTCTTGCCAGCTCTTCCAGTGTTTGATCTATGAAGGCAGTGGGTAATAAATAATCTTTCCTCTTGTGCTTGTTTAGTTGTTTATAGTCGACATAGACACGAATTTGGGTAGAGTTCTTTTTTGGTCATGGGACTATCGGTGAACACCACTCAATGTTGTCTACAGAAAAAAATTAAATCAGCCGCTTTCAACCATTCTAATTGCTTGAGTACTCCTCCTTCCATATGAAATGGGAACCTTCATTGTTTTTGCCTAATGGGTTTGGCATCAGGTTTCAAAGGTATAGTATGCTTTACTAGATCTGGAGGTATTAATTTGAATAATTCCAAGAAAATATGTGCTGATATTTCTTGCACAAATCCTCATAGGTTTTTTTGTCTTTTGGGCTACAGTAATAAGAGTATCTGTCAGTTCTCCATCATGTCTTATAATAGAGTTGTTTGCCAACTTCAACGCTATCAAAGTGACGGGTTCAAGTTCAAATCCTAAGCGATCGGCAAGTTTTGAGCTAAGAATGTTAACTGCGGAGCCAGCATCCACTATAGCCCCCGCAATGACCACTCCATCAATGGTCACATCCACTTTAGGACAGGCTCGATCCAAGGTACCTGCACTTATGTGTCCAACAGTAAGAGGCTCTAATTTTTGAATTGCATATGGTTTCATCATATTCTTTTCTTTTCTCCTTATTTGACAACCTAAGGAGTTGCCATAAGTTGAATTCTATGCTTAGGTTGTTTAATGCTTCCTACAAGTCCTGGTTCCTATATGTCTCCCCAAATCTATATCTTTTTTTATGTGGTGCATTCTAGCTATGTTCTTCATAGATCTAGGCATTGATCTAGCCTTAGCAATCTTCTTGATAAGTGGGATTTTAGAAGGTCTCCTCCCTATCAATTCACGTCTGAGACTAAGGTGAAAATATTTTTGTTTATAACGTCCATGTACCCTTTCAACATGGCTTTCACATCATCAAGTCTTGAGTTAGACCCACCAGTACTCTCATACCCCCTTTCTATAGATAGATTTCTAGTAGTCATTGCTTGGATTTGCATCCTCTCTGAGTTTCTCGGTTGGTTTCTAGAAGAATCGTTTCTACTTTGAACTGGTTGATAGGGTTCTACAGTCTGTATACGTCATTGGCACATAGGTGTTGTACGAATTTCTTCCTGCTACTAGATTTGCTTCCCACATATCGCTTTTGAGACTCAAATTGTTTACGACTTGGGATATCTTAGATTCTTCGACAACGGATATCTGTGCATTTTCTGCTACTATTTCTTTTGCTACTGCTTCATCTTATCGACTGTGGATTGCTCTGTAGTAATTGCAGCGGTAGTATTATAGTGGCTCCTACCTGCCTCGAAAGTTTGGTCACAGATATTGTCTAACTCCTTCTCTTTCTTCTTGTTGAAGGGATGTTAAAGTGAATAATAAACCATCAATAGTTTTGTGTGGAGCAGGAATAACCTGTGAAAAGTCTCTATATCTTCGATAGATTCTTCTGATAGACTATAGTACCATTTCCTCGTAGTTCCCATCAAGGTAATGGTAAAGTAGGCTAATTTATAAAATCATGGTTGGAGTTGGTCGGACACCATTATTGGATCCTTTTGTTTGTGTTTGGATCCATTACAATTCAATTGCTCAAGGGAAAGTTTTTTTATTTCTTAGTGAATTAGTTTTACAAGATAAATGAACTTAAACAATTTTTGTTGTGCAGGTACGAGCAAGGCATGAAGAGCATATAAAATGCATAGACATAGGAACATCCATCGAAATTGAAGATCCATATAATTTGAACAATGTAATTTTGTATTATGTCATATAATTTCTTGTACATCATGTTTGATAATATATGAACCACTTTTTCTATGATCTCCATTTGTATGGTGGAGGACACACTGTAATTGCAACTGGATATGAATTTTCGATAACAAGCTTAATTGTCTTCTGCCGGAAATGCATTATCTCCAATGGAGAGATCTTCAAGCACTTGGACTCCAGTGACCACTACAATTAGATATTGATTCGATGCGCGCCCTTGTTGAAGTGCCTCCCAGTGAAGTCATCCTCGTGCGCTGAACGGATAATGGTTGTATTTTTGGTCTTCATTGCCTTGGTATGTATTGTCCTTGTGATCTGACTGAAGCTTTGCCGCAACAAATCTGAGTGAACTTATGTCGTATGTTTGGATTGGTTGTGACAAAGGTTCACTCATATCATCTTCTGAACTTATCCAAAAAGACCATGATAAAGACAAGGCAGACCTAGGCTATGAAAAACAAAGGTTGGATCATGAGGACAAGCTTTATCTCACTTAGAACCTCAAATACAAACATGTTGGAACAACAATCGAAATTGAAGGTGATTGAATATAATAAAATCTCAATATATTTGTATAACATAATTCTGTACATGTGAAATACATAATGGCTCATCTACATGAAGGGAGGCCATTCATTTTTCTTTATCATCTATCTTTAGCTCTATGATCTCTAAATCCATTTCTCCAGATGGAAGAAGCTTTGCTGGACTAGCTTTTGGAATATCTACAGGAGGGTAAGAATTTTCCACCAATATTCTTAGTGCTTCATGCCGAGAATGCCAGATCCCTTGTCGCGTGACTGGCGTGTAGGAAAACTGAGAAAACAAATTACATAAGAAAATTTGTATTAGAAACATATGTCAGGAATAATACAAGGACTATCTGATGACTGACAATAATTAATTCACGAAAAATTTCTAAATAAATATATGACCTTCCATATATCTGGAATAGAGTCATGTTGAGCGAGCCACATAAAAAACGATCTTGCATTGAAGACTATATACCATCTACAACTAACATTTTCTTGTTGTTGGGAGGACTGCAAAGACAAAAGAAACAAAAAAAATGTGTTAATGTGTTAGAATGTGTTGGGATATTGTTTCAGCGCATGAGGATATTTTATACAGATTGCAAGTGCGTGTTCAATCGATATTAGAAATAAGAAAATAAAAAAAAAAAGATATCATTTCAATGCGTGCCGTGAGATTTAGTAATAAACAAGAAATGAAAACGCACGCTGAACCGATATGTCAGATTATAAATCACCTTTGCATCTATCCACTCTAGTTTCGTGTATGTCATAGGAAAGTTTTCTATCAACATCTGTATAACTTTTTTTTGCAACTCTGTGCGTGTGAGAGATTGAATTTATTTTTATGCACACCTGGGTTGCATATACTGTCGCTATTTACATATAATGCCAAAACATATAAACTCCAATGTTCACTGTATCAATAAATTAGCATGTGAGTCAAGATAAACTCAAGTAATATAGCAGTAGTTAAATTTTGAAAAAAAAAAAAAGCTTACTTGTATATGTATGGAGCCATAATCAAGGGTGTGTTCGTTCTCACATTTGCCACGTATCCATCCACATAAGATTCTTTAAATTGGGGATAATGAATACTATTAAGAAAATGAATAGGTAATAATTCTACTTCTACAAAAATTGGTGTCTGATAAAATTCTAGAAAATATCGAACCAACCCCACTTCTAAATCGTCCCCTAACATTTTATCTTTATTTTCTACTTCACTTGTGTCTAGTGCAGTTAGGGTATAATTGATTTTTGTAAAGGGAGATTGAAAATTGTAATGCTTGTCGAAAGATTTAAGATGAGTGGAATTATTAGATTCTACAAAAGATAATGAAGGAGATGCAGGAAGAGATAAATATACATGTTTTAATCTATCGTCCAGAAAAAAAGTATTGATTTGAACATTAAAAAATGAATCTAATTCTTCACCATCAAGAGAAGAGAGTTGTGTGGACTGTTCAGTAGATTTTAGAGGAGATTTTGGAGGAGATAGGGAGGAAATAGGTGAGTTTTAGAAACTGATTTAGGATATTTGGAAGGAGATTTAGAAAGTAAATGGGGAGGAGATTTGGGAGGAGATTTAGAAACTGAATGGGGAGGAGATTTGGGAAGAGATTTAGAAACTAAATGGAGAGGAGATGTAGAAACTGAACGTGGAGAAGATCTAGAAACTGATCTGCGAGGAAATCTAGAAACTGATTTATGTGAAGCGAATTTAGAGGAACAAGAAGGGGAAGAAGAGGCCTTTAGATTGGCCCTCACTTTCTTTGGAGGGTTTGAGGATCTTCTTTTTTTGACAACAACTTGTTGAATGATTGCTGGCAGCCTCATTGGTTGAACCTACTTACTCTTCCTTCTTGAAGTGGTGGCAGCAACTGGTGGAGCAGAAGGTCTTGGAATGAAATTCTGGGCAAACGTATCGTACACATCCCTCATACGAAAAATCAACTAAAAATCTTGGGCATTATTGTTACTCTTTTTGCATGTATAGCAGCAACTACACAATCTGAAAAAAAAAATTATTTGAAAATCCTCATAAGCATTGTGCAGTGTTTCAACTGCAGTCACAGCCCACCTCACATCTGCTGATATCTCCCAAATCACCTACTTAATGCATCTTTGCATGTGAGCCTTTGGGATCAGGAGGTTCATGGTTTTTTGAAGCTTCTTGATATCTTTCAGCCATGCTGGGTCTCTGGATCGATCCACTCTCCTTGTTGCAGAGGTGTAGCTGGTGGTGGTGCTCCTCGTCCAACAACAGCATGTAAAGGCACACCGCCTGTGCTGAGCCTTGCAGTTAGCTTTGTTCTCACCATGTATCGATTGAACACGCTGTGAAAAATAGCCTATTTTGACAAATCTAGCCATGTAGAACTTTGTAAATATTGTGTATAATTGGGTTCCACACATGGAAGACCAAGATGCCACATGGCAACCCACTCCTAATGTAGGTAGGTTAGGTCAAGTCAAGAGAGTTGGTCATGTCTATTTGGTGGTCATCCCTACTTTATAGGACCTACACCTAAGTTTAAGGTGAAAACTTGACCAACTAGCTACCTACCAAGCATAAGTCTAGGATCTAGGCTGGGGTTTCATTTTAGGGCAAGAAGGGTGAGTTAACTTACTTATTACATGCTGGAAATCCACCTAACTTCAAGAAGGAAGTTGAATTTGCTATGTATTCCAAGCTTCCATAGTGAGAAGATAGAATATTTTTGGAGCTCATTGGCAATCTCAAGCTAGTTCACTATGTACATTGAGTTTTTGTGATCCAAATGAAACCCAATCAATTTCTACTTGTTTTTCAGGCTGAAGGCCGTACTACAGCCTGTAATACACACGTGTGGACTCAGATTTGGGTCTTTGATCTTGTTTATTTATTACTCATACTTGTTATGTGTCAAATTGCTAATCTAGATCAAGATTTATTGTCTAGTTTTTTGATGCATTGTTAAGCAAGCACATAATCTCTCTTGTGGATCTTCTAAGATCCATTTTTGGTCCTTAAAGTATTGTACTTTCACATGGTATCAGATCCAAGTACAAGGGCTTTGATCTTAGATCCATTCAAATCCATTTTTAGTAGTTTTGTGTGCTAAAAATTAGTCTTGTGAAAGCGAGTTTGGTGCTAAGTTTTGGTGGTAGGAATTGATCCCAAACTTCTTAAGGATCAAATTTTGTATTGTTCCCATGTGTGGGCACTTCTGAACCAGCATTAAATGCACTACATTCATTTGGTCACTGTAAATTCAATTTGTAATATCATTAGCCATTGATTAGATTTGAATTTGTTTCATGGAATCTAATTAATCTAGGTTGAGTTCAAGTCCTATTAAGATTAAAAACAGGTCTTGAAAGTACACCAAGAAGGAAGAAGGAGATTAAGTTATTTTTTTGTCCAAAAATAGCCAAAATTGGTAAGATTTGATTGTAAGTAGATTTCACATAATCTTATTTTCATTCCAACTTTGTGAGGGAGTGCTAGAACTGAGATTATAAGTCCATTTGTTGGATTAGAAATCTAATTTGAGTGAAACACTACAAGAAAGAGACCTTAGTGAGTTTCTAGAGACAATCAAATCATTTTCTTGGCAAGATTTGTTTGAAAGTAGTTTTCACTTCATCTTATCTTCATTCCAGCTTTGTCAGGGAGTGATAGAACTGTGATTATAAGTCCATTTGTTGGAATAGAAATCAAATTTGAGTGAAACACTGCAAGTGTGAGACCTTTGTGAGTTTCAAGTCAATCGAATCTATTTCTTGTTTGTAGAAGTCACTAGTAAGATGGGATTTGCTGGAGCATACCTTCTAGAAGCTAGTGAGAGATTAGATTCTACAAATTATGCTATTTGGAAGGTTAGGATGGAGTCACTCTTGGTGCCCCAAGACCTTTATGAGTTCTTGATTGAAGATGAAGATGAACCTCTAGGTGCACTGGAGTTAGCTAGATACAAGAAGAGATCTAGGCTTGCACTTCATTGTGTGAAGGGAATGATTTGTTGAGAGAAGTATCAACATGTACTAGTGCTAAAGAGGCTTGGGAGTCTTTAAAGTCAATATATGAATCTAGTAACACTTCAAGAGTACTCATGCTTAGAAATCAAATTTTGCAAAGCATGAGGAGAAGTGAGGGTGCACATGATTATGTACTCAGAATCAAATCCCTAAATAGGGAGTTGGCTTCCATTGGAGAGAAGATTCATGATGGAGAGCTTGTACAAATTGTCCTTAATGGCCTAGGAGATGACTTTGCAATTGGTCCAAAGTTTTGCCATCCAAGACACTTTGCCAACTATAGAAAAACTTCACAGTGTATAAGTGGCTGAAGAGTGTAGGATGCTCCACACCAAGGCAAGAATGAGTTCAGTCTTTGCAGGATGGAGATGAGAGAGCCAATTTCTCATTCAAGGGCAAAAAGAAGACCAATGGAAAGAAGAAGCATCCCAAGGAGGCCAAAGAAGAGGATGATGCATCAAGCTCAAAGGACAAGTCAAAGCAAAAATGCTTCTTTTGTAGAAAGAAGGGGCATTATGCATCCGAATGCTATAAGAGGCTAAGAGCAAAAGAGAAGGAGGACAAACAAGGGAACCTTGCATATGAAGAGGATGGAGATGAGGATATCTCATCTTTGATGGCATCTACATCCACTCCAACAAGCAAAAGCAACTCAAAGGACACTTGGTGGATTGATAGTGGGGCTAGCTCCCACATGACTTTCCAAAAGGACACATTCTCAACCTTACACTCTTTCAATGGTGCTAATAAATTTGTTTCTTTAGCAAATGATCAAGAATGTAAGATAGATGGTATTGGTACCATCTCATTAAGTTTAGGATCTAGCAAAAGGATGGATCTAGACAATGTCCTTTTTGTACCATCAATTACCAAGAGCTTGCTTAGTGTTGGACAACTAATGGATGATGATTTATATGTTCACTTCAAGCATGGAGTTTGTTCCATCATGAAGAATGATAATTGCATAGCAAATGGTGTTAAACAAGGTAGTTTATTTAAGTTGGATGCTAAAATTGCTATGGCAAAAGAAAAAATCATTCATTTTGATCTTGCAAGGATTGAGGAGGAGCAACAAAGTGATGGAGATCTTGAGGATCCACCTCCAAGATCAAGTGCTCCAAGAAGATCCACAAAGGCAAGGGTTGAGCCTTCAAGGACTTATCTTGGCAAAGGTAATCAAGGGAAAGATTCTCAACCATTCACTTTCAACACTTTTCTTACTTCCATGCTTGATGAACCATTTTGCTATGAGATCTATATGAGGCAAACCGAGGTGTGCTATGAGAACTACATGAGGCAACTTGAGGGCTTCATAAAGAAGGAAGTTGAAGATAAGATGTGTAATGACTCATTTGAGAACAATTTTTTATGTCTTAGTGATCTAAAAATTGTTATGAACCAATTAAGTGTAAATTGGTTGTTTGATCAAATGAGTGCTCTCGGATTTTGGAAGAGCAAGAATGAGTTAATCACTCATTGTTTTGAAAAATGTGTTTTTTCTTTTGGAGAGGCAAATTGTAAGCTTTCTATGAGAATAAGTGAAACATCCTTGAAGGACACTTATATCCACAAGCAAGTATGTAGCCTCATGAAGTTCAAGATCACTTGTGATTACAAGATTAGGAAAATCATGCTTACTTTTGATGGTTTGTGGACTAGTCATTCTAGCTTGATAAATCTTGGTAATAGTAACAAGGACATGTTTTGTGATCTTGATCAATGTGATTTTCACAAGACATGGAGACATCAGATTTCCTTCAAAGAGAAGCACCAAGGCTAGATTTGAGGAGGAGTGTGAAAAATAGCCTATTTTGGCAAATCTAGCCATGTAGAACTTTGTAGATATTGTGTATAATTGGGTTCCATACATGGAAGACCAAGATGCCACGTGGAAACCCACTCCTAATGTAGGTTAGGTCAAGTCAAGAGAGTTGGTCACGTCTATTTGGTGGTCATACCTACTTTATAAGACCTACACCTGAGTTTAAGGTGAAAATTTGACCAACTGGCTACCTACCAAGCATAAGTCTAGGATCTAGGCTGGGGTTTCATTTTAGGGCAAGAAGGGTGAGTTAACTTCCTTATTACATGATGGAAATCCATCTAACGTCAAGAAGGAAGTCAAATTTGCTATGTATTCCAAGCTCCCATAGTGAGAAGATAGAATATTTATTTTTGGAGCTCATTGGCAATCTCAAGCTAGTTCACTATGTACATTGAGTTTTTGTGATCCAAATAAAACCAAATCAATTTCTACTTGTTTCTCAGGTTGAAGGCCGTACTACAGCCTGTAGTGCACATGTGTGGACTCAGATTTGGGTCTTTGATCTTGTTTATTGATTATCCATACTTGTTATGTGTCAAATTGCTAATCTAGATCAAGATTTATTGTCTTGTTTTTTGATGCATTGTTAAGCAAGCACATAATCTCTCTTGTGGATCTTCTAAGATCCATTTTTGGTCCTTAAAGTACTGTACTTTCACACACGTGAGAATCCTTTACAACATAAGATTAAGCAAGTAATATGCATTGAATTGATATCAGCGTGAGTGGAGGTGGAGTATCGATCGAACACGCAGAAAGACATATGAAAGTGAGGGAGAGGTACATGCATGCGCTGAAACGATATCAAAATCCTTGGAGACAATCCTTGGAGTATCGATTGAGTGCATAGAGTATATGACGATAGATATGGAAATACTTGATTGCGTGTTGAATCGATATTAGGAACAAAATTATGCATGAGTAATGGAGCAAACGAGGAGGTCGTAAAATTTTGTACATCTGGAATGAGCGTTTATATAGGATTTGGAGGATGGGATGCGTGGCCCTTCATAAAAAGTTCTAATAATGATTGGGTATGTCTCAGTTCATGTCATACTAAAAAACGGCGTCCTTAAATTCGTGGATATCCATAATTTCTTTTGTTATTTTTCTTTGCTACGTGTCACTGGGCGAATGTCTAAAAATTTGCACCTACAAATTATGGATTTTTGTGCCAACTTTTTTCAATACGAATATTAAATGTGCATCCGTTTTAGCCCCACGTGTATGCAATCTATTGGGTGTCGTTTTTAGAGACAATCAACCCATTGAATATAGAACAAGTGTACGATTGGGATCTAGGCCCTACTTCTATATATACAAATGTGGCTTGAAGTCAGTTCTTTTTCTTCCAGCTTACATCTTTTTGCTCGCATAATTTATGCTCATTGTTCTCGGTGGAGTATCGATTGAACGTGAGTGCTTCATTTCTGCAGATCCCTTTCACTTCTCCTGCGTTGAACCGATATCATCCATAGGTCTGTTGGTCTACTACTGATATCGAATCAACGCGTAGTTTGTAACAACATTTTTGTAGCAATCGTGTCTACGCGCGTTGACACGATACGTGTTTTTTTTTAAAACTTTACTATCTCTATATGGCTTCTTCTACATCTTCAGAGGATAAACTTAGGGAATATTTGGCAACTAGTGAAATTCCCACCGAACAAATTGATTACTTTATTTCTCTTTTCTTTTCTACTTTTGATATTGATAAGTTTGTTTATGAGAATCGTTTTCAGCTTGTTGATCTTCTTGATAAATTTGTTCATGTAATTACGACCCCTCATATAGATATAGACAACTGTAGTTTTGTTCATTTCTCAGATCGTGTACATGCCCAACCACTTCCAAACAAAAGCACGATATAAAATACAAGAAATTATATGACAACTTCAAAAACATTACTCATTGTAGTATTCACAAAAGACTATGTCATCTTCTTATAAAAGACATGGCATTTATTTTTTCCATCTCTGTTGAAGTTCTAGAAGATGAACCCGTTGGTTCATCTTCATTAGCTTTACTGATAATCCCTTCATATGTTCCAATGGTGGTAGATGAAGATGACGTTGATATAGGTGCGAATGTTGAATCAGAAATGGCATCTGAATATGAGCAGAGCTCATTAATTTTGTCCAATTGTAAATCTTCATAAACGTCTTTTCAGGAGAAAAATTTACTGGATCTTCCTGTATATATTATAAATAATAATCATTATATGTTGTTCAACGATATTGAAGATGTTTTTGATTTGAGAGAAGATGAAATCTTCTCAATTTTTTTCGAAAAAATTGTTAGAATTTTTTGATATTGTTGATTATGATTATGATGACATCAACCCCGAGATTGATATTGTAATGGATGGCAACTGGAAATCTGGCAAGTAGGCATTGGATGCCATGATGGAAAAATACAAATCTTATTCTGAAATCTTGCCGAGTGAAGAAGAATTTTTGGAGTTTCATAAAAGGTATCCATCAAGAATTCATCATGAACACGTGAGAACTGAAGAGTGTGGTGGTGGCCATGACATTACAATAGAAAATATGGTCGGTTTCGATGATGATGATCTGGTAAGATATTGTTCTATGACCTAATACCTGAATTGTTGTTCTATTTTTTGTAGTTGTGATTTTCATTTTTTAATCTAAATATATCTCTTATTGTGCTTTTTTACAGAATACTATCGAAGTAGATTCCTTTGCTATAAGACGTGGAGGTCTTTGGGAGGGATCATTGGTAGCTGTTGGGCACAAGAATACATCCCTTGCCCACTATTTGAAACTTTTTGTAAATAACAAAATTTGTATATATCATATGAGTTATAGTCTATTTGCCGCAACCATTATAACGGCAATTAGAGCATTGTCTGTTTGTTTAGGAGGCCACAATTATGCCAAAGGAACATTCAAGATTGTTTTTGTTAAGAGGGATCTAGCTATTAAAATACTCAGTTATATCCCTAGAGATACCACAAAAAGACCATCTTCAATGTTCCTTTATTAGAGATATATAGACATGAGCAAAAATAAAAATATACAGTTTTTAGATCCATATGAAAGGAGATTGTTTCGTGATTGGATAAGAATCTTCTTGCTTTAGCACCTCCAATTGATGGCTTATTAGGAACATTTCCTTTTTTTTCAGAGTGTCTGTCACTTTTTTCAATGGTGACATTCCCTTTATGTAGTCCTGCCTTTAAAAGAACTTCTTCCAACCTCTTGATATCTACTTTACCCACAAACTCCGGTTTATGATTCCATGCAAGGAGAATATGCAGATAAATTAGCTTTTCAATAATACGAATCTCAACATGCAATGTGCATATGTGAACATGTTTTAATGGAATTGGCAGCACACTTTTCATATTTGGATCTTTTGCTTCTCGTGTTGGGCCATTGTTTGGTCATCCCAAATTCGTATTATTGCAATCCTTCATGCAATACAAGCGTGGATGCTTTGATGTTGCCCCATGAGAGACATTATACATACATTTCAATGTTTTCAAATCGCCTGCAAGGTGCCACTAAATTTGAAAACTTCCATGGTTTTCGATTGTAAATTTTCCCTCCCTCCATGTGTCTCTTTATAATCTCGCCATAATTTGTACGTGAAAATATCCATGAAAGTATTTTATGGTCCTCTTTCATGACCTATAGAGAAGCAAGTAATTTATGACATGTTAATAAGAAAAGACAATGTATTGAATGTAACGATACTTAGAAAGAAAATTGAAAATTAAAAAGTATACCTGGAATGCGGTACCAATACCATATGTGATTTTTCGATTGAACACTAAACGTTTGATCATCGGAGTTTGAAATTTTGTTCATCAACGTGACACTCACTCATTCCAATTTTTTACCTTTGATGATTTCGGATTCATCTAATTTCATTACAATAATAATCTTTTTATTTACTTGGTGTTCGTCTAGTTTGTAGAATCGAATAACATATTCTAGAACATTTTTAATATCAAGGAAAATATTATTGCAATCGTTGTAATTGAGCTCACCACATTCTGATTTGTATAAATCTGTCATATAAAGTGGTTGGCCAACTACTTTGAACATTTCATCATTATAATAATTTCTTGCTAATCTTACTCGATATGGACGAGGAAGATAAGTTTGTTTCAACATCACTTGAGAAAAGGCTTCTTTAACTATTCTAAAAAACGTAGAGTAGGCATTTTTGCTAATTCCAAAATCATCACGTGCACCTTGTATCAGATTTGCATCCAAGTAAGTTTTAACCTTATTCAAAACAGTCTCTGCAATTTCTTTTTTCAGTTTTTCAAACCGAGCATTTTATTCATCATTGCTTGCTGACTTTCTCGGTAAAACATGACTTAGAAATTCTCCAATGCATGAATGATCTATTAAATAGTTCTTTGCCACCAAACATGATCTGCGACAAACATATGAAAACTCAAATTATGTTTAATAAATTGATAATGCAAATTAAACTTAAATGACAAATACAAATCAAATAAACAGTTTATAAGAAAACATACTTAAATGTTCGAATCCTTTTTTTTCTGATTGCCACTATGTGTGGATAAGTCATCAATATTCTTCATCGGTACCCTCTTTCTTTTTCTCTTCATCATTGTCTTTTTTAAAACTTGTATATCAACAACAGATTTTAAACTGTCAGATCGCAATTTCTCCATGGATTTTAACATTTCTTGGTTTGAGCCCCGAAGAGTTGTGACTGTAGCATTCAACTCTGATATAGCATGCTTGAGTGCAATGCTTTCAGCACTGGCGTGTTGCACATAACCAAGCAATTGTTGATTTGATCGTTGCAATTGTTGATTAGCAAACTGTAGTTGCTAATTAAGACAAAATACACTATGCATTCCAATATCATGCAACCTTTGACAATATCCCAATAATCTGCTATTTCCTTCACATACAAATTTGAGAAGATCAGTTACGGACTTAAAATTTGGACACAAATCGGTAGCTGGATCATTAGGATAAATTGGTCCATCCACCCACAAATCTATATTCTTATGATCGTTCATTCTCAATTCTCTAGCTATTGCTGCAACATTCTCTACAGCTTTCGAATTTTTTTTATTAATTGGAGTGCATTCCATTGGAAGTGCAACATGCAAATGGAACATTGCCATTGTTGAAAGCTACAATCCGTAAATGCTTCAAACCACAATAAGTCTAACTTAATAGATCTAGCGTACCTTGCTTTTGTAATGTATATTTCATGCTGAAAAATCGTCCCGCCTCATATTTCACTATAAGCATACAAAGATTTCAAAAGTGCTCATTGTACTCCTGATTCAATTTTAGCAGTGAGCACACCAAGATTTACACTCTTAAAGCTCTAGCCTCAAATTTTGAAATGAGCATGAAGAGAAGTTATTACATCTCATGCTTAACTAACTAATGTGTGAAGTTAACCATACCAGTTAAATGATGGGCAAGGTTAGAAACTCGGAAAACGACGACCAAAAGTCACCGGTTTGCATTCTCTCTCTACGTAACCTCTCTCTAAAGTGAAATTTCTTAAGGGGCTCATTTTGAGCCCATATTTTCCATAATGTATCCAAAAATTGAGTTTCTTGCATATCTATGTAGATTGGATCTTTTGTAGATCAAAACTTATTTTAGGTTATTGAACTTGATGAATTTCGGTTTCACACCACACTTACTTGAAATAGCCGATCTTGGATGCATTAAGAGGTCTCACTTGAGGCTACAAGATTCTATATCAAGTTTTAGGCAATTGCTCTGAGGTTTTGAGTAACCTAGCTCTGATACCACTAATGGAATGTGAGCAAATCTGGACACATTTTTCGCATGAGCTTTGACACCACTGTTGGGATTTGATAAGCCAGGCCCTGATAAACCAGATTGGGATATCTGTGTGAGACGCTCTGATTCTTTTATTCCTCATGAGCTTATAATGAATTGAACTCTCGACTGCAGACATTATTGCTAATTGAGATCTATCCCCTTCCAAGCGCTAGATGCAAGCTGCCTATCTAATATTGATTTTCATGCAATCATTGAAGCGATCGCACCTAAGTGCAGAAAAATAGAGTAACAACTGAAAACGCATGAACAATGAACAAGCATAAAGGCATTCAAGATTATACACTTAGCAATAGGTGCAAAAATAGCATCTGTATTATATCAATGATCTTTGAGAGTTGTTTAGCATACCAAGCAATGCGTTACCGCAAGAGTATCTCTGTCTCTTACGAATTCTAACTCATCAAGTGGTGTCGCTTACTAGCAGACTCCAAGATCAAATCAACTCATCTACACGACATTAACCTCTCCATCTCTCTCGTTCATCCTGTATATATTGGAACAGAGAAAAAAATGGTTTAAGCTTAATCATGGTTGTTTACAAGAACTAGTTAAGCTCATTCTAATATCTTCCAATTAGCTGTCTCCTTTGTCCGCGGAGTCTGTGCTTGGTCCTGGTACTTCCTTGATCTTGTCAATGCTTGGATCATGATAGGTGCACAGTTATAGCAGCCATCTTTGCAGTCGCCTTATGATCGTAACTTTTTCTCTATGGTGCCTTTCAGTCGTGAGCAGTCGTCGATCAACGCACTTCAGTTTTCTTCGTAGGTGACCGCAAGTTTCATCTTGCGGTGTCTTGGCGACTTCTCTTCATGAGCTGTGTGGTCTTCACTTCTTGATCGTAAGTGTTGACCACTTGCGGTCTCCTTCGGTTTTCCAAAGTTTTGTAATGGACCGCAGGCTCTAGTGTTGCGGTTTTGATCACTCTGTTGTCTTGTGGTTTCGGTCTTGAGGTTGCGGTTTGCGGTGCACGTTGCATATTGCGGTTTTCTGCTTGTGCAGGTTTTCGGTGTATTTTTGCAGGTAAGGCATGTTGGCTCTTTACTTGCATTTTTATAGAAACTTGGTCACAAGCTAGTAGTGCTTTGCGGTTAGAAACTTGATGTTTCTTCATTTTGTGTTTTTTAAATTCGCGCCAGGCAATGAAAAATCATTTTATTGAGTAATAGTTGCTGCTCATATGTCTTTTTGTCGCTGCCCACAGAGCATACTTCTATGGTAAATTGTGTCGAGTTGCTGGATTCATATTCTGATTAGCTACAACTTTTGATTAGTACATCAAAATGTGAAACTGAGTACACCATAAGAAAGAGGACACCGAGAGCTTTCCAACGCATACCATATTGTCATAATCCGCCCAGAAACAAGAAAGTTATAGCTGTTAGAAAACTGGGATATCTAATCAGAGCGCCCGAGTACATTTGCATGCGTTGGAAAGCTCTTGACATCCTCTTTCATAGTTCTACCTAGAAACAAGAAAGTTATAGATATTAGAAAAATGGGATATCTAATTAGAGCGTCCGAGTACATCTGATTAGATATCCCATTTTTCTAACATCTATAACTTTCTTGTTTCTGGGTAGAATTATGGCAATATGGTATGCGTTGGAAAGTTCTCAGCGTTCTCTTTCTTACGATATACTCAATTTTACATTTCAATGCACCAATCAAAAGTTAAAGCCAATCAAGATTGAGATATCTAATTAGCGCGCCCGAGTACATTTGCAACTTTGCAAATGTACTCGGGTGCGCTCATTAGATATCCCATTTTTCTACCAACTATAACTTTCTTGTCTTTGGGCAGAACTATGACAATATGGTATGCGTTGGAAAGCTCTCGACATCTTCTTTCTTATAGTTACTCAGTTTCAGATTTCGATGTACTAATTAAAATTTATAGCTAATCATGATGGTGAATGGCAATATAGGTTAAATGGCGGGCAGCACCGAAAATGCAAAATGTTGCCGGAAAGCCTTCTCTCTCCACGTTATTTCTCTCTAAAGTCAAAATTGCTTGAAGGGCCCATTTTGAGCCCATATTTTCCCTAATGAATCAAGTTTCCCACCAAAATGACTATTTTTTTCAAAAACTTTTTATGGGGGTCTTTCAACTTAGTGTAACAAGGTAAGGCAATTAAATTGGTTTAGTGCCAAAGGGGGAAATTTTTGCACGATTGCTCGAAGTACAAGTAAAACCAAATGAACATAAAGTAGAGTCCATGAGAGAGAGAGAGAGAGAGAGAGAGAGAGAGAGAGAGAGAGAGAGAGAGAGAGAGAGAGAGAGAGAGAGAGAGAGAGAGAGAGAGAGAGAGAGGGAGAGGGAGAGAGAGAGAGAGTTAAAAGCATTCACATAGTTCCTCTTGTTGAACCTTTGAAACCTTCGTTCGTAAGCCAACAAGGTAAAATATAGTTGAGAAGTAAAATACTATACAATAAAGCACCATAAAGCAAGACTCATTTCAAGACATCCAGCTGGTACCTGCCACACGCAAGTTAGCATGTGAGGAAGACAGGTGTTGACGCTAAATGTCAGTTGTTATCCATGTACAAAATAAGCTTTGCTACTTAACAACTTAGTTAGAATAAAAAATTCATAGTCCAATCTTCCCATTCGCTTGTGGAATTTAGCGATAGGCTAAGCCATCTTTTTACCATATCAGGGCGAAAGCCATGCTGATAAGTGTTTGGCGTTAGTCCATATCAATTGATAATCTTTTATAACTAAACATCAACAAGAAGACGCTTGCTCAACAAATACAAATCGTATTCACGATTTTTTTTTAGGGTGAGCAAGGATACACGTACAACAGTATTAGGGCAAATCCATGTCATACTAACCCATGGACCCATGAATAGGTCGTGTACTGGTGTCAAGACCCTTGAGCATATCCATGCTTTCAAGGGTGCTCAAGCCTGATTACTAGTTTTGTTCCTAGTGTAAACTTGAAAAGGCAAGTGTGAAACTTACATAGTTACTTAAGCTGCAATTAAAAAAAAGGAAAAGTTGTTGGCTTGTATAGTCTCGCTCATTCTGTTAAGGCAAATCCATGCCATACTAACATTGGAGACTATAATGACTCTTGCACAAATTCATGCGTTCCAAGAGTATTTAAGCCAAGAAAACTAGCACATTTATGCGTTTTGGATAAAGTCAATACCAGTCTAAAACATACCATGTAAGCAATAAGCAAGTTAAGTCAATAGCAAGGTATTAACACGGAATTGAAGAAAACATCGTTTTAATAACATTTTTGATTTGTCAAGGTAGTGATACTCTTTGCTAGCATAGATAGAAGCTCATACCTGGATAAATGTGGAAGCGTTATCCTGTGAAGATGCCATAATGTATTCGCTATTATCGATTCTTCATGCATTACCACAACAATACTTTATAGATGAGCTCATATCATTAAAGCAACACATGAGCTATTTGCAGATCGTTTAAAAAGTCATCAACCATTGCCAATATTATCTATCGCGGTATGATAGAAAACATCAATTCATTCGTTTATTCTATAGATGCATAAGGTAGAGGTGTAGTACCCATGATCGGTATCTGCTTCGATCCTAACCAATGCTAAGCATTATGTCTCGGTAGTGTAGACTGCAGATTAGGTCAAGAAATACGTTTAAACTCAATGACTCACAATAATAGTGTTCCAGTTTTTCATCACACAAGACTCAAAGCTTGTTAGAGATGTGGTACATTTCTCTCCCTAGATAATACTTGAAATAGCTCAGAAATAGTGAGACGTGGTTGATGCATAACCATGTTGTTGTCAATGTCCAACCCCAAAACAACAATGTAGATAAAGTACATATGCTTGCAAGGTGTAAATTTTCCTCTCGTTGTGCCTCTCACAAAATCCTCACAAGTGCAGTTTGGAGATTCTTGGATCGTAACCACGTATATGTTTCCATTTGGATTTGTTGCGAAACTCTACACATGAAAAGAAACTTCTCAATTTTTAACCTTCACATCCTCCTTAACAATGCATGCCCTCATTTCGATAGCTCTTGCAATTCTCTCCTTTGCAGCAATAGAAATTGAGTGCCTTCTTCAGGTTTTTCCTTTTTGCGGAGGAGCTGCAAATTCTTCCATGTGTGGGCCTGTTTGTTGCCCATCAAATAAGCATTTAGTTCTAGTTTCATGTTCTTCCATACACTCCAACATGTAGCCACCCTTATTCAGTATGTCTATCTCATCTTGGCTAAGGGATGTTCCAATGCTTACACACCATCTACCTTCATTTTTGGAGGGTGCCATCAATTTTTTTTTTCAGCTGCCATGTATGAGTGATATCAGTAGGACAGAACCACATATATTGCATTGTTTCACCGCTATTATACTAATGTCTACCAAAAAAACTAGGAGCAACAATAGTTTATGTTGCTTTCCCTACTGTCAACAAAATACCGCATTTCTTTCTACCATCTAGCATGCCTATACAAGTTATTTTACTGCCACTTGGTATGCGTCGGATAGCCCACATGGTCTTGTGAATCTCTCCTTCTGCAATAGCACTTGAAAGTTGCATATGTCGTTTGATGATGCGTTCACGTGTCCAATCAGCCACATGGCATTTTCTGGGAACACTCTTCTCATTGCCACTCAGAGTGCAAGAACCAGAAGACAACAACATCATGCACAAGATTGACAAATGGTTGCTCTTGCATGGCAGATGCTTTATTGGACGTTACTCTATTGATCAACTTTTCAAGGCTAGGCCCTATTCCTATGTGTTGACCTTTAGTGTAGGAAGCATATCGAGCACTTTGCATAATGGCGTTGACCAGATGACCCACACATGCATCGTAGAGAGAAAAATTGTGAACGATAGGCCTCGTAGCATGCCAACTACCATGCCGAGACTTTGACAAATTCACTGTGGGCATATGGACAATATCATTGTCCTCAACCACCTGTCAATCAATGGAGCACAAATTATGATCTCAGAGAAAATTACAAACAATGAAATAAAAAGCAAAATCTTGCACACTCTCACCGCATCCATGTATCTTCCCCAATGAGAATATCTTATGTGCCACCAAGATAGCCACGCTTCCAATGCTGGTATTTGGCTAGAATATGCACCTCTTGATCGCCAGAAGGCCCTCACTATGTTGTACTTTGCATTGGCATTAGTCATGTCCACCACTAGTCTCAAATCCTCACATAGAGAAATATGTTTACCTCGTTTGTCTTGTATGATGCATTGGTCTGTATGTTTATTCAAACTATCTTTAAAATGAAAAAGACAAGACCGCTCACGTCCCTCCATGGGCACATCATCTCCGCTACCATAGATCCTCCTGACAGCTACCCAATTGGCACCTGCTTCGTCTGCCATAAAACCTCTAAATTGTTCTGATTCCAAACCATGTTTTTGCATGACAACATTCAGCATTTTCCAGAACTTTACTTGCGCCTTTGTGTCTTCCACCTTCATCTCACAAATAGCTATAGTTTGCAAGCTTTGTATACTGCACAAGGAAGTTCCAATTCTTAGATAGATAGCAATTGGTTAGAATGATATGAAAAGAAATCGTCCAATGGAATATACAGACCTGGGATCATAAACATGGCCTGCCATTGTGGTCCAGCCACGTATTCTTTTGACATGATCAAAACATATCCATGAGTGTTCCAACGCACCACCCTTCTACATTTGTTTGACAATAGTCACGCCTGAAGCCGGCCCAACAGTAGACATCTTGAAGATAAAACATCTTTCATTATCGATATCTGAAACCTGCCCAGGGAACAAGGATCCTTGGAAATAGTCATACTGACACTTCTCTTTAAGTTTCAGAATGGAATCCATGTTGGGTTGATTGTTGGTTTTGAAGTCATCTATCCACTTTCTCAACCTGACATTATCCAGTGAAAGAACCATTCATTAGCACACAACAGAACATTTAGAACGTATGTTAAAAAAAAAATCGATAATGAAAACAATCCAAGTAGATAAATTTTTCTTTACCACCTTCTTTGATTCGTCAAGGGTTGTAATTGGTCCAACATAGCTTAAAATTTATTAGCATCCAACATCTCAATTGTAGAGCCATTTTTAGAGGAGCAGCTGATTCATTATCAACTCCTTTGCAACATCATTTTCAATTTTCTTTTGTCCAACACCAGGCAATTTAGAAACTTGATCTTCAACCAGATTTCTGACAATATTCCGTGTATGCAAACATTCACCTTCAGCCACCTCATGACAATGTGACCCTAAATGAATTGCGAGCCTTGTATATTGAACATCATGTGGTATAACATAATATATTTTGGCTAGACAAGACCCAACACATGTTGGTCTAAAACTACAATGATAACACAAAAATCCACCATGATGTTTCTGCACAGTACCAAAAGGACAATGCATGCTCAATCTTCCCTTCCATTTGGTTCTGTTTGCATTTCCAAAAGATTGTAAATTGCTGCACAATTTGTTCTCGCATATGAAAGAGCCTCCACAATACGACTTTCGAACATCACCAGCAAAACCAGAAATAGTAGTTGTTACATAACGTACCCAAGGGTGGCCGTCCTTGCTCTATTCCATTCCCTCCATTGAACTGTGTTTTTCAAAAATGTTTGGCAATTCATAGATGACATCACCATCGTATCTACCCGGAAGCTCATCCACAATGAGAATTTTTTTCACTCCATTAACAAGCTTTCGTAATTTGTTTTTGTTGGGAAGACTATTGATCAAGTCAAATACATGCATTGTGTCTGATTCCTGAGTGGCTGTAATGGGAGGTTTTTGTGCAACAGGAGAAGGACTTGCATCCCAATGTGGATTGGGAGATGTGTCGTGATCCAAATCCATTATAACCATTGCATCTTGATCTGTGTGATTGGAGGTGCTAGATTCAAGTTGTGCCGCAGCAATTGCAGTTGGTTATGGTGTTATCATGGTTGTTGTATGTCTTTACATGGAATTGATCATTCTAATCAGGTATGGGAGAGGACAGCCATTGACAGTTGGGCGCATCCGTGGAGTAGCTTCTGTGGCAGAAGCTCCTTGATGAACTAGTTGCAGGACATTAGAAGATAATATACTCTTCCTGCCTGTGGAGCGCTGGCCAGGGCAAAAATTTTTTGCCCTGGCCAGCGCCCCACAGGCAGATTCTGTGGAGCGCTGACCAGGGCAAATTTTTTTTGCAATAGCAGCCCACAAATCATAACGAAAATACAAAGCTTAACGTTAGAAAGGATGATAGATTGCATACCATTTAATGATTGGATCTTGCTCTATTGCTGGCTGAATCTTCCTTTCTCTCTTGTTCAGAAGCCCTTGCTCTCTATGCCTTGCTTTGGTTTACATGCCTTTCTATCGTTCTCTATCTATTTCTCTCACTCTCTCTCACTGTCTAACTATATCTCTCTCTCTCTCTCTCACTCTCACTCTCACTCATTCTCTCTCTCAATCTCTCTCTCTCTCTCTCTCTCTCTCTCTCTCTCTCTCTCTCTCTCTCTCTCTCTCTCTCTCTCTCTCTCTCTCTCTCTCTCTCTCTCTCTCTCTCTCTCTCTCTCTCTCTCTCTCTCTCTCTCTCTCTCTCTCTCTCTCTCTCTCTCTCTCTCTCTCTCTCTCTCTCTCTCTCTCATTTAGCTCGCTCTCTCTCTCGCCTTAAAAAAAAAGTGTTTACTCTCTCACTCGTTTTTCTATCTCTCACGTTCCCAGTCTCTCTGTACTGTGGAATAACAACTCTTTCTCTCTGTATGTGGAATAACAATTGGATGGAAAATGGTAGGAACTGACACTGGGCATGCCAGCTCTAACGGTCGGCATGGCAGACACAAAAAGTTGTGAAATTTAATAGGAAGATATCCCACTGCAAGCAATCACTGCCTAAAGATAGCCACTTGTAATGAATGTCACGACATATGTATAGTTGTGAATATATGATAGTGTTATTGAGCTTTTCCAAAAGAAAAAAAAATTACCTTGAATTCTTCTAGGTTAACTTTTAAGCCTGGAGAGACATATAGTTCAATGGTCATGGAATATTTACCTCTGAAAAACAATAAAATAGGTGTTTTCTCAAATTAGCCAATAATAAATTGTTGGTTTAATTTATGATCCTTAAGTTATCTTTTCCATCAATATATATACATGGAAAAAACCATCCATCGAAAAAATATAGCTACAGTGTCAAATCAACCTACTTCTTGCCTCAGATCTCAAATCTTATAAATGTAGATTTGATGGACGTTTCGATGTATGGTAGAACCGCTTCTTGAAATGCGAGCAGTTTGCAAAGCTTAGAGCTCGATGATCTACATGTTGGGCGCTGGCCATTATTAGTATAGATCTGCTTGTGGGGCGCTGGCCAGGGCAAATCTGTGGTTCGTGTAAGCAATTATTAGAATTAATTCTCCTAGTTAACGTTATCAATTTCAACTCAACATCTTTAACGTACCACTACACACTCTATGAAGTTGAACATTTACATGTAAGCATTCCTTGGTGTAGAATTCTCCCTCTTCGGACTATTTTTTCTCTCTTGAGTTTTATTGATCAGCTTCCAAATTCAAGGTTTCATGGCAACCATAAGGATCATGTTTCGTGACTCAGAATTCTTCTATGAAGGAGAGGATGGAGATAGCACAAGGACTGCGAAGGATGTGATCAATACACATTTTTCGCTGACAAATCAGAACTTTTGGGCTTATCATTCAATCTCTCAAATATCTGGCAGCGCTCCTATTTTGATTCCTTGTGGAACATTTGAACATTATGCTACAAAATGTTTCGTTGTCGAACATAGTCTAAGCAAAAACATTTCTATTAGGGCTGCAACCATTGCCTCTGTCACGGCATCAATAGTGCTTTCAACTCCTTTGGCATGTCAGACCTGTGGAGCGCTGGCTAGGGCAAAAAAAATTTGCCCTGCCAGCCCACCTCCATAGCATGCCGGCGTGCTATGGAGGTGGGCTACCAGGGCAAAATTTTTTGGCCCTGGCTTGCGCCCCACAGGCAAATCATACTCACACATAACAAGGCCTTGCCTTGAGAGAGTAAAAAAGTATCGGTTTCAGCTTTCAGAGGTAGTACCTTGACGACCTCTATAGTCCAAACTCTGTTTTTGAACGAGCTCTATAGTCCATCCTAAGATGCTATATATAAATAAAGTACCAATGTTGTAAATTTTGCAAAATGGTTAAATGTATTCGTTTTGAATTTTGTTTGCAGAATGGTTTTGACAAGGTCCATGTACAGGAGAGTTGAGGCTGAGTCACAACGCTTTTCAAGTGGTTTAGAAGATATTGAAATGTCTACTGATAGAGTAAACATCCCAGTTGTGGGTTTGGAAGATATCGTGATGGACGAGACACAAGAGGAAGAGAAGCTATCTACTCAGTTCCGTGTTTTGCAGACAGACTTGCATGAGGATGTAAGCTTGGATTACCCTGAAGATGATGGGAAAAAGAAAAAAGGTAAGTCTCAATGAGATTTCTGCCATTCCACAGAACTTTCACGTGGAGATGCTTTTGATCAGCATGAAGCATTTGAGGATGGTAAGAAATACTCCTCCTCCAGCTATTCCTTTGTGTAGAGTTTACATCCATGAGAGTGTTCGTCAGGTTGGACCATTAAAAAAAGTTCTTAAGACTACTTTCAGGATGGACGGTTACCTTGAAGAAAAGGGAGTCTTTGTGTTGTCTTTGCAAGGAGTAGGTGGCATATCTGTGAAAGTTAATGATGAGATCAAAGCCACATGGGACTCAATATGGACGGAAGTGAATGACTCCTTTGAGAGAGAACTTGCCAACAATGAAGATTGGGCTGACCTTTCTGGAAAGATGTTCTTGTGTTGGGACGGGAATCATAGAACAAAGGCGTGGATTGAAGAGATTGCTGAGTCATTTCGTTTTGACAGAGGGAAGTATATTTCAGTGAAGGCCACATTTATACATGTTTCACCTTCTGATTCCATGCCATTGTTGACAATGTTAAATAGAATCAACAAGTAAGCAATGTTATGTAGTTCACTTTTTCGGCTAGCCACATATGTTCCTTGTTTTTTATTCAGTCTGTGTTAAGGTTGAATTTATTATTATTTGATATTGCCTCGCCATGAATGTGTGTCTAGTTGTAGATTGAATGAGGAAGCAATGGTGAAGATGGAGTTGAAAGATGTGTTGTTCTCAATGAGAAAATTGGGAGAGACTGACGCATCATATTTTGAAAGTAAGTTCACAACAGAAGAGTTGGCTCAAGTTCAGATTGTTAGAGATCTGGAGAAGCAAAAGGGGATTTTGCCATGGTACCCACTTACACGCTTTATGTTGGCAAATATTGTGTATAATGTGCATATTGTTTGTTTGAAAATTTCAAGATGCATAATGTATTGCTTTTTATGTGTCCAAAATGAGATTCAGCGGGAGGTTGATGAGCTATTGAGTAAGAAGACAGACACATCAACGCAACCAAAATATCAGGCCGATGTTGAATTGCATATAAGAAAAATATATGGCAATCGAATGAGTAAATTATTAAGTATCGTGGATCCCAAGAATGGAGATCAGTGGTTTAGAATGATAACCACAAAAACTTTGGAAGAAAAGGAATTCTTATTGGGTTTGGAAAAATTGAATGCTTTGCGTTTGGCAGATGTTTCTAATGAGACCAGGAGGTGTCAATGGCTCAAAAATTGCTTGGGAGGAGCTGCGGCTCGAGACCAGTACAATATTCCTATTGGTGACAAGATGTTTTGCATTTGGGTTGCTAGAGAAGTATTCTATGAGGCACTCAGACTGGAGGCTTTGAGGATTCTTGAGCTATGTTAGGATGCAGGAGGTAACTCTTTGCCAATGAGGTTTTTTAATATTAGACAAGAGGTTTTGAAGATTATTGAAACTTGATTTGACAATGTGTTTTTTGTGCATGTTATAGGATCTCTAGAATCTACTACAAACACTTTTACAAAATATTTTACATCTATCAGGTTGAGGTTTGGGGATTACCTTTTTGACTCCATATCTTCTGTGATGGAACCTATCCTGACCACCGAGGCAAAGGAAGAGGCGAAGCTAGCAACAAAGCGTGTGATGTGGAGGTGACATTGAATGTTTTTACATTTGCATGGTACAATTTGTTTATGTGTTTTTTTCTACTGTAATCCAACTTGATGTGTTCAATTGGACATATATTTCTTTCATCTTAAAGCAAAGCATGATGTGGAGGAAATGCCTTAGGTAATGGATATGTGGAATCAAATCTCCATGAAGAAGGAGGTTTCTATGTACTCTGCAAAGGCCAATCTCAACAGAAAAAATGGCCTGAGTGAGTGGGAAGTGAAGTTCTGTCCTTGGTGGATAGACTTTAAGGAGGGAGTACCAGCTGCATGAGAAAGGCATTTGGTTGTGGATGATGATGATGATGCAGTAGCGACAGAGATGGCACTGAGGTCCTTGCTTACTACCTCTCCCGAGAATTCTTAGTTTGTAGAGAAGAAGAGCAAGAAGAAAGTTGATGATGCTATGCAGCCTATAGACGTATTCACAACAACCTTTTAACTTTGCTCCATCTTCGTGTTTTCTTTTTGGTTAATTATTGCTTGCTTCCATTTATAATTCAAATGTGTTTTTGTTTCTATGTACAGGATACCATGCCTTACACGCCTGCTAAAAGAAGACATGAGTATGAGTACATGAAAGTGGACATGGTAGGTGTTAACACCAAGTTAACATCTACTATTGAGGTCATTGTGGGTGATGTAAACATGGTAAGGGAAGGATTATCTCATGAGGACAATCTACAAGAATATCAGGCCATGAAATGCTTTATGGAAAGAAATAATTCTTCCAGGATGATTAGGAAAGGTAAGTGCACCACCTACAGTGCCGACGTCATCATTGTGTCAGGGTACACAATTGATGGTGTCGTTGGCAGTGGGTCCATGTGGAACAAATGGTCTGATGAGACACTTGAGGCCAGCCTAGATATATGCATGGTTGTGTTGAACGACAATGGTTGGATCATCCTTATCAGTCCTCCCACTCATAGATTGCAAGTTGAGATTCAGATCGGCTGACGGAAGTTGGCTATTCAGAGACATGTTGTGCTGAGAGGAATTGAAAAATTTGAAAGAGGAGAGGATGGCATGAATGTAAGTTGTGATTTTTTCGTTGCAAGTTTTTTCACATGCAATGCTTGCATATTTATGAAAATTAATGCACTATAACTTGAATCTTCTTCGATACATATAGTTTCATAGTCATAAATTTGCTTGGAAGTATGTAAGTATGTGAGTATGTGAGTATAATTTCATAGTTATAAATTTGCTTGGAAGATCTATTTATGTAAGTATGTGAGTTGCTTGTTCTGACATAGTGTTGGCGTTATTTGCAGATGCACTTTATGAATGTATACCTTCTCTCGAGAAAAGGGTCCATGCCCTTAATTGTCAGAAATCGGTCAAAATATTTTGATACCGGCTTGTTGGATGTGGATAGTGATATTTGGACACACTATTTGCCACATTTAGAGTGGTCTAAAGACACAAGGAACAATAGGCCAATACGAGGTAGTTCTGAAAAAAGTGAATATTTCATGTTATTCTTGCTTTCCGCATTCTGCCCCGAGGGTGGTGTGGCGTTGGACCTACATGTAGGTGTAGGTACCTCAATCCTTGCTGCTCGAAAGGCTTGTGTCCACCTTTTTGGTATGGACAGCGATGAAGAATGCATAAGTTGGTTGAAAGAGAATAGAGGTGAGACTTGATTGTCAAAAGAAAGTGGAAAAATGTTTAGGTGCGTTGTTTTTTGCTTTTGAAATTAGTTGTGTTATGGTTTTTTTTGTCTTTTGTAGTCATGGAGGCAAGCGTGGCTGTACCAGGTCCGTCAACAGAAGAACCTGTCATGTTACCTCAGTTAGGGTCCGAGGCATTTGAGTTAGGCTCTCTTGGATGCTAGTGAGTATGTCCATTTGGCTGTTAGAAATTGGATTTGTTTGGTTTATATGACATTTGAATGACTTAGTGATTTGCCATGCTATGCTGAATCAATAGCCAGGATGATGGAGGCGATGCATGATGAGGCCCCAGGTGCCATTGTTCAGAGGCCTCGACGAAAGTGTTTTTTTGTTGATGACGAGGATGTGGATGTCTCTAACGACGACTAGTTCGTACTAGTCAATTCCTTGCTACGTTCGCAGCACATTTGATAGATATTTTTTGCTTCTTGGAATGAAAACTGTACTTGTCTATGAATTATAGGAAATAACATCAGGTCTTTGCATCTCCATTAATGCTCTTATTGGGCCAAGTAGTCAGTTTTTGGTAGCATACTTAGGGTCTGACTTGCGGTGAGCAGTATACTTAGGGTACCATACTTGGTAGCATACTTAGGGTTTGACTTGCGGTGAGCATCATACTACTCATATACTCGTTTGGAGTCATTTTGGCCATTTGTTGTGCCCACGTAGGTTCTTTCTCACAAAAAGCACCCATTTGGCATTAATTCGTGACCTATGAAATGAACACAGTTTCATATACTGCTAAGGTACACTTGTCGATTTGCTGGAGAATCAAAACTATTTGGTGTTGGTTAGCATGAGTTCTAGGCTACAAAGGATGGCCGATCTAGGTGGCGGCCGATGATTTGGAAATTCAGTATGTCATTGACGGATGGTGATTTTCCGATATAGGTGGAGGTGGTCCCTATGTGGCCTAAATGTGGTCCTTATGCGACAGTCCTTATGCGGTCCCTATGCCTTTGTTCAGACCGTATGTAGCCATAGGCAAGACCCTTGCAGTGTAGTTTGCGGTTCGTTCAACAGTGCAGTTGAGGTTCGTTCACTTCGTTCAGAGCATAGGCGAGACTTTGCGATTGTGCTTCGTATGTGACCGCAATCGTTGACTTTGCGGTCCTTTGCGATGAAATGCGGTCGTATGCAGCCAAAATGGGATCCTTTGCGGTATGAGAGAGAGAGAGAGAGAGAGAGAGAGAGAGAGAGAGAGAGAGAGAGAGAGAGAGAGAGAGAGAGAGAGAGAGAGAGAGAGAGAGAGAGAGAGAGAGAGAGAGAGAGAGAGAGAGAGAGAGAGAGAGAGAGAGAGAGAGAGAGATAGAGAGAGAGAGCATCATTATTTTCATTTAGACCATATGTAGCCATAAGAGAGACCCTTACATGTGGTTTAGAGTTTAGGGTAGAGCATTAACGCCGCACAGGGACCGTGAGAACCGAGAGAGAGAGAGAGAGAGAGAGAGAGAGAGAGAGAGAGAGAGAGAGAGAGAGAGAGAGAGAGAGAGAGAGAGAGAGAGAGAGAGAGAGAGAGAGAGAGAGAGAGAGAGAGAGAGAGAGAGAGAGAGAGAGAGAGAGAGAGAGAGAGAGAGAGAGAGAGAAAGAGAGCGGTCCAGCCATCCTACTTGTTATTCATTAATCTGATTTGATCGATGGGCGATCTATGGACTCATCCAGGTGCATAATCTTCATGGATTGTTCAGATTGCTTCTTCAAGCAGTGTGCTTTGTGCAATGTGTAGATAATGAGAGAGAGAGAGAGAGAGAGAGGTCCAGCCATCCTGCTTGTTATTCATTAATCTGATTTGATCAATGGGCGATTTGTGGACTCATCCATGTGCATAATCTTCATGGATTGTTCATATTGCTTCTTCAAGTAGTGTGCTTCTTGCAATGTGTAGAGAGAGAGAGAGAGAGAGAGAGAGAGAACCGTTGAGAGAAAGGAATGATGGTTCAATGATGTTATAACAATGGTTCTTCTCATAGTTCCTCTCTCTCAACGGTTCTCATGGTTCCTCTCTCTCACTCACGATTCTCCCTCTCCCTCGCTCACGGTTCTCTCTCTCTCTCTCTCTCTCTCTCTCTCTCTCTCTCTCTCTCTCTCTCTCTCTCTCTCTCTCTCTCTCTCTCTCTCTCTCTCTCTCTCTCTCTCTCTCTCTCTCTCTCTCTCTCTCTCGGATGCTCTCCCTCTTTGTCTCTCAGTCACGGTTCTCACGGTTCCTCTCTCTCTCTCACTCACGGTTCTCACTCCGAGAGAGAGAATCAGCAAATTACAAACAATGATAGGAAAAAAAATATGACGGTCTCTCACTCTCTTTCGTTGTCTCTCACTCGACTGGTCTCTCTCTCTCTCTCTCTCTCTCTCTCTCTCTCTCTCTCTCTCTCTCTCTCTCTCTCTCTCTCTCTCTCTCTCTCTCGGATGCTCTTCCTCTCTCTCTCTCTCTCTCTCTCTCTCTCTCTCTCTCTCTCTCTCTCTCTCTCTCTTTCTCTCTCACGAATGCTCTCCCTCTCTCTCGATCACGGTTCTCACGATGCTCTCTCTCTGTCTCTCTCTCGGATGCTCTCCTTCTCTCTCTCTTTCACTCACGGTTCGAACGGTTCCTCTCTCACTCATGGTTCTCATGGTTCCTCTCTCTCAACGGTTCTCACGGTTCTAACGGTACCTCTCTCTCTCTCTCTCACTCACGGTTCTCCCTCTCTCTCGCTCACGGTTCTCACGATGCTCTCTCTCTTTCTCTCGGATGCTCTCCCTCTCTCTCTCTCTCTCTCTCTCTCTCTCTCTCTCTCTCTCTCTCTCTCTCTCTCTCTCTCTCTCTCTCTCTCTCTCTCACTCACCGTGAGAACCGTTGAGAGAGAGGAACCATGAGAACCACTGAGAGAGAGGAACCGTGAGAACCGTGAGAGCGGAACCGTGAGAGAGGAACCGTGAGAACCGTTGAGAGAGAGGAACTATGAGAACCGTGAGAAGTGTGGAGAGAGAGGAACCATGAGAACCGTGGGAACGATTTCTCTCTCTCAACGGTTCTCACGGTGAGTGAGAGATAAAGAGGGAGAGCATCCGAGAGAGAGAGAGAGAGAGAGAGAGAGAGAGAGAGAAGAGAGAGAGAGAGAGAGAGAGAGAGAGAGAGAGAGAGAGAGAGAGAGAGAGAGAGAGAGAGAGAGAGAGAGAGAGCAACCGCTAGAACAATGAGTGAGAGAGAGGAACCGTGAGAATCGTGAGTGAGAGAGAGTGAGAGAGAGAGAGAGAGAGAGAGAGAATTCGTCACGAAGGGTACCATTAACCTGTCGTTTATCGGCGACAAGTTGTTCGGACCATTTACTAAACAATTTGTCACCAAAATGGCGTTGGCATAAAGAATAGAGCCAATACAAACCACCCTCCCTTTTCTGTTGGCAATTATAAAACCTTGAGGATCCAAGTCATAATAAGGATTTGTGGATGACTCTTTGGTGAGGGTGGGAGCTGCGGCCGCTTGTGAAGGACCACCCGCTCAAGTTAGTTCGGTGAGGAAGACAAGTGTCATAGCTGAATGACATTTGTTATTCATGTCCAAAAGAAGTTATACTACTTAATAGCTTTGAATAGCAGTTTAAAACATAGTCCAATCTTCCCATATAAACAATTTTTTAGCGATAGGCCAAGCCGTCATATTACTATATCACGGCGAGTGCCATACTGATCAGCTTACGGTCAGTTGGTCCGTATCAGTTAGTTTTAATTAAAAAAGGGCATAAAAAGTTTAAACCGTTCGAAGTTTTACTTAGCCAAAAGGCTTGGTTGAATATGTGTGCTGGTATCAGAGCAAATCCATGCTATACTGACCCAAGCGACACTTACAGCGTAAGGTGTGTCACGCACTGTTGTCCATACTCCTGAGCATATATATCCATGCTTTCCAGTTGTATCTCACCAAAAGTCTAAAGTAACACTAACAGAGATAAGGTGAAGTGTTGCCATGAATGTTATATCAGAATCACATAACATCCACGGTATCAGGACACTGTATTGGAAAGATGTGATTAATACAGAGTAAGAAACTACCAATGTTTATACTAGGTAGTAGGGCAGATCTGTGCCATTCTACTCCCTTAGTATAAACTATGATTCTTATGCAAATCCATGTTGTCTAAGATCATAATATTGGAGTCCTTACTGTTACTTTTGGTATGTAGTAACCTGGAAGGAGTGAGTGGGAGTGGGAAATTTCATTTCCCTCCCATTTATTTTAAACAGACCACACCGTTTCAATTTTTTGAGGGAAACCCTCTAAGTTAAGAATGAAACTTCATCATATGCAAGGTATAATAAAAAAACCTTGTAAGTTTGAAGTAGCGGTACATTAGTATCTCTCCACTTTTATGTTAATGCAGTAGGGTGAAACTGAACAAAGGAGCATGCACGAGAGAGAGAGAGAGAGAGAGAGAGAGAGAGAGAGAGAGAGAGAGAGAGAGAGAGAGAGAGAGAGAGAGAGAGAGAGAGAGAGAGAGAGAGAGAGAGAGAGAGAAGGAGATTAGCTCACTTGCTCATTATGCATGCTAATGAAAAATCTTTAACTAATGAAAACAAGAACAATGAAAAAGAGAGCAAAAGAGAAAAGCACACAATAGCATTAGCAATGATTGAATAGCAAATGAGGATGCTTGCTTTCCAAAATGGTAGAGTTTCATCCTTGTCATTAAGCATGGAAAATGGTTACAAATGGTGCCTTTTTATCTCTTGGGTGGCCCTTGCCCCTTGCTTCCTATTGGCTACTTGCAAGAAGATGGGATTGAAATCCACACCCTTCACAAGAAGCACAAACAAATTTTGCCAACACATTTTCTCAGATTCATGGCTTTTTGTCTATGCAAATTTTCAGATTCATAGTTCATTGTTTCAGATTTTTGCATGCACATTATAAATGGCGCCATCAAGGAAGCCGTGCTCCTCAATCGACTCTGTGCTTTTATTCAACGAGACAAATGATAATGGATTTAAAAAAACTCTTGGGTTTTGATGCATCCATTATCAAGAGGAGCATTTCGAAAAAGGAAAAGGTCAAAACTATCATTTCGATCTTATTGGACGGCCAGAATTTTGGATTTCAGAACATCATCAGGAGGAAAATCTATTTCTGAAATTCTAGTCCAACATGTATATATGCATTCTAAGATAAATGTGCAAGGATTCAACCGTCAGGATCACAAAAAAAGCAACTGTGAGTATTGATATTTTTGATACTTAGATTTTTGTCATTCATAAATATCTAATAGTAAACTTGCCAATCTGATCATTTTTCTCTTGCAGATTTATATCCATCCAACATAAATGAATGGGAGCCGAGTGGATATTTAGCAGATGTGTTAGATGTTATTCACATTGATATTGGATAGCTGCAATATCGAGGTAGAACTACAAAAGATCTAGTTGATAGTGGGATCTTTTTTTATGAATTAATGTACATTTTTTATACAAAAGAAAATTTTGGACAAATAGTACCAATTCCATTACCTAGTTTTGAAAGTGATGAATGGATTGCACCAGATGCTACAGTTTCAAAATCATTTCATTGCCAAATATATAATGATGTGAAAAATTCATTAAAAATGAGCACGGGATAAAAAACAGTCAGATTCAGTTGGTTTATTTCCTTGAATATATTTGTGGATTTCTTTTTAAGTGTCAATGTACACAAAACCCAACGCTGTTTGCATGGAAAAATTTATCAGATAATTTATTATCTGAACTCATGGATGAAGGCTGGGACAAAAGATAGATGGAAAAATAGAATGCAGAAATTAAAATGTCTTCCATGTGCTTCTATTATCAGATTGAAAAACAAATGTTGAGCTTATGCTTCCATTATCAAAGATGGAAAAAAAATAAAGGTAAATGGGTGCCACTCGATCAAGACTTGGAAGCCAGTGGACATTCAAAACGAAAAAATATTGAAATTATAGACAATGATGCCGTTTTGACGTGTGTTGAGGTGGAATAAGATTGGAGTCTAAACTACATCAGACGGGAACTAATGCTCCTACAAGATGATGTACTTTCAAACTTCAAATTCATTTTCAATGGCAAACTCGTAAGTAACTTGTAAACACTCGATCTTTTATGAATAGTTTCAATCAAAACTTTCTAATACAATCTCTGTACTAATTGTAACTAACTTTGTATTAGTTTTATTCAGGTACATAAAAGACATGAGCTCGAGATCAAATGCAGAGATATTGGCAAAACAATCCAACTTATGGAAGAACATTGAGATTCACTATCAGCAAATACATGCCAATCATCATGTCTTATTATCAATATAGAAAATTGCATTCTAGTATTACACTATGAACACCACAACCTGATTGTAAAAATCTATATTGATATCAATAAAAAAAAACCCAAAAACAGATTGTTTACATGTAAAATGATTGTATCTTTTATTTTTATATATCTCTATTTACAAATAGATCTCTATTCAGTCAATTTTTCTATATTTTCTTTATCAGTATTAGGAACTGATAAGGGAACAACTCCTTCTATAATCTTGTCTTCCTCTATTTCAGGAAGGGCCTCAATGCCTTTTAAGACAAGAGGACTCTCTGCTATAATATTGCTTTCCTCTGTATTAGGAAGGACTTTTATTTCTTTTTAATCTTATAAAATAAGATTTGCATCCTGAGCAACCTGAAAGGCTGCTAAGGCATGAGCAGCTTGTTTTTTAGGGCCCTCAATCTCAGGTGCAACGCTTACACCATTCTCGGCATAGGTTCTAATCAACTCTTGCCGAAATCTATATACATCGTCAGGAGTATACGGTTCAAGAATGAATTGTCATCACAAAACACGAGAATCAGCAAATTACAAACAATGATAGGAAAAAAAATATGACGGTCTCTCACTCTCTTTCGCTGTCTCTCACTCGACTGGTCTCTCTCTCTCTCTCTCTCTCTCTCTCTCTCTCTCTCTCTCTCTCTCTCTCTCTCTCTCTCTCTCTCTCTCTCACGGTTCTCACGGTCCCTATGCAACCTAAATGTTCCGGGTTAACCGCAAACCGCATGGTCTCTCTCTCTCTCTCTCTCTCTCTCTCTCTCTCTCTCTCTCTCTCTCTCTCTCTCTCTCTCTCTCTCTCTCTCTCTCTCTCTCTCTCATAGTCCCTATGCGGTTTTGTAGGTTTTGGCCTTACCGTTGGTCATCACAACTTTGAGTCTACGGTTTGGAAGGTTGCGATTTTCTTCCTTTGAGACTTGGAATCGTTATGAGCCGCATGCTGGCCCTTTGTGGTGAGGTTGTGGTTTAGTTGAAATGCGAATTAGTTGAATTGTGATTTGAATAAAGGAAACTCTCTCTCTCTCTCTCTCTCTCTCTCTCTCTCACTTGGATGCTCGCTCTGTCTCACGGTCCCTATGCGGCCTAAATGCTCTGGGTTAACCGCAAACCGCATGGTCTCTCTCTCTCTCTCTCTCTCTCTCTCTCTCTCTCTCTCTCTCTCTCTCTCTCTCTCTCTCTCTCTCTCTCTCTCTCTCTCTCTCTCTCTCTCTCTCTCTCTCTCTCTCTCTCTCTCTCTCTCTCTCTCTCACGGTCCCTATGCGGTTTTGTAGGTTTCGGCCTTACTGTTGGTCGTCACAACTTTGACTCTATGAATCAGAATGAAAGGAACTACAAATGAACTAAATATTACCTTTTCAATATCTACATCCACTTGTAGATTATACCACTCAAAAATTAGCTTCGTATTGTACAGGACGAACCATGCACAACTAAAAGCGTCGTTTTGTTGTACACACTGCATATATAGAACGAAAATTAGTAATATTATGATAGAAATTTTATTTATGCTATGATAATAAATTTGAACTAAAAATGGAATACATGCATATCAAAGATAAATTGAATATACCTTGAGAGATCTAATGATTATCTCTCCAATTGAGGTTGCCGTTGTCGGTATTTCCCGAACGGCATCATGAAGTAGAGAATCAAATTCTCTATGTGTATTTGTAGCTGAGTTTAATTTTACACATAGAAAATTTGATACTCCCTCCTTATTTAACTTTACATAAAGAATGTTCAGGCTCCAATGTCGACTGCAACAACCAAAATACAAATATCGATAAATCCATATTCATGAAAGAATTCCTTACTTATTAAAGCAATTAAGCATGCAACAATCCAGATTAAAGCAACAACAAAAGAGCAATCCTTACTTATTTTCATACGGAATCAAATAAAATTTTGCCACAAGACTGCATTAGATAAAGTATACAGCCTTCTCAAAATTGGCTTCTTTTGCCTTTATCGCTCCCATGAAAAATGGACTAACAACAGAAAATATACCATGAGAATCGGAACTAATACTATTCTGTAAAAAAGATACTCCGGCTTTTACTATTACGTCTGAAATTTTTAAGGTTTTAGCTTTCACCTCGGCACCAAATTTGGGACCTAATCTAAAGCTTTTACGTGTATCTGGAAGAAAAAAATCAAAAAAATTATCGAGAAGATCAATTTTATTAGCTAGGTAGGCCTTGCATTGATTATAATGGCTAGATTCAAATAAAACTTTGGCAGGATCGTATGGAATTCTTACAAAAAGATTATGTACAAGAGTAGAAAAAGAAGTAGAAACAATATTTACAGATTTCTTTGTTATTTTGTCGAGCTCCTCTTGGGTAATCGACGCTTGAGATCGATACCAAAACTGAATATCGGTTTCGAGCACAAGGTATACATAGAATATTTTAAAAAACAAGATGCACACTCGAAAGCGATATTGGACTACCAGCGATATCAGTCTCGAGCGCACTATGAGAGGGCATACGTTTAAACGGTGAGAGGGCGCGCTTGAGAGCGGTTGGACATAGTATTGGATTCCATGTAATATTCTTTCCAACATCAATTTATTTTATGTTCCAAATTGAATGAGAAATATCACATTTATATTGGTGTATTTCAATAGACAACTTATGTTGTATTGGATTTTTATTTTTACTTTTTTAGAACAATCATAGATTGACAACCTAATGGAGCTGTGTAGTATAATTGCTATAATATTTAGAAAGTTTAACAACAAATACAATTTTTGCATTGTTGTGACTTGTTTAAATTAACACCTATGAAAAATGGATGAATACAAAAAAATTTCTACTCATTTTCGATTAGTTGACTATAATATTATAGTTATGAATGTTAAGATTATTTGTAGGTAGAATGCACTTCAAATAAATTTTTCCTTAGATTGAAAATAAAACATACAAATTATTGGTAATGCATTTTTTATTACAATGAATATGTACCATTTAACTACAATATTTTAAACATGGTTGCTTGATCAGAAATAATTGCCACATATGCAAACTAATTTTTTAGTTTCGTGAAATGTTCGCGAAAGTTTTGCGACAATTTCGCAACACTATCATAGTTCAACAGTTTAAACTATTTCTCGAAACGTTCGCAAAAGTTTCGCGATAGTTTGCTGTTGTTCAAAAAGTTTAACTTGTGTAGTTCAAAAGTTCAACTGTTTTTAACACCTTCGCCTTTTTCGCATTTTCTCGAAAAATGCAAAGAGAGAGAGAGAGAGAGAGAGAGAGAGAGAGAGAGAGAGAGAGAGAGAGAGAGAGAGAGAGAGAGAGAGAGAGAGAGAGAGAGAGAGAGAGAGAGAGAGAGAGAGAGAGAGAGAGAGAGAGAGAGAGAGAGAGAGAGAAATTTCCGAAGGTCATCTATTTTCATGAGTTAAACTATTTTAAGACACCTTTGTCTTTTTAAGAATATCTTCGTCTTTTTGAGGGCACCTTCGTCTTTTTAAGGGCACCTTTGTCTTTTTCACAAAATCCCAAAAAATGCGGAGAGAGGGAAAATGCCGAAGGTTGTCTATTTTGAACGAGGAACGTTCCCAGCTACTTCTTGAAATTTGTGAAGTGAGAGAAAACCACTTCACGTAAAATGCGAAGTGAGATAATTTGTGACGCCCTCGTGCATGTCAACATTCCCAACGGGTTGACAATATACATTATGTACAGTTGTCATAGAAGCCATATACTTCCAAGTAAAACAACTTACCTAATTAGTGAAAATCATATAGTTGTTTTGCAGCAAAGGACGTCGGATTTGAGCAGGATTGGATCTGTTTGGTCTGTAACAGGCTCACAAACTTGTGGCCACCCCCCGTTTGTGATTCCGAACGGTATGCACCGAGTCCAATTGGTTCCGAGAACTATCCCTGAAGCCCTTTTCGGGGGGTCACTTGAAACGGACGTAATCGACTGAGAAACGACCTGTTTCACGTCTGGCCTGTTCCTACAGGCTCCTTGTGAGATTACCCACTGGCCGGAATCAAAAGCTAGTGAAGCCGACACTGTTTGAAGAAACCGGGGCCGAAGGACGGAAGACTACGAAACTAGTCCATTTCTCGTGCCCTAATCGCATTGTTTCCGACGTAAAGACTGTTTTGGGGCAAAGGACGTCGGATTTGAGCAGGATTGGCTCTGTTTGGTCCGTAACAGGCTCACGAACCTGTGGCCACCCCCCTTTTGTGATTCCGGATGGTATGCACCGAATCCGACTGGTTCCGAGAACTATCCCTGAGGTCCTTTTTGGGAGGTCACTAGAAACGGACGTAATAGACTGAGAAACTACCCGTTTCACGTCTGGTCTGTTCCTATAGACTCCCCCCGCAAGATTACCCACTGGCTGGAATTGAAAGCTAGCGAAGCCAACACCGGTCGAAGCAACCGGGGCCGAACGACAGAAGACTGCAAAACTAGTCCATTTTCCCATGCCCTAATCGCATTGTTTTCGGCGTAAAGACTGTTTTGGGGCAAAGGACGTCGGATTTGAGCAGGAATGGATTTGTTTGGTCCGTAACAGGCTCACGAACCTGTGGCCACCCCCAGTTTGTGATTCCGGACGGTATGCACCGAATCCGACTGGTTCCGAGAACTATCCATAAAGCCCTTTTCGGGAGGTCACTTGAAACGGACGTAATCGATTGAGAAACTACCCGTTTCACGTCTGGTCTCTTCCTACAGGCTCCCTGGGAGATTACCCACTGGCCGGAATCAAAAGCTAGAGAAGCCGACACCGTTCAAAGCAACCGGAGCCGAACGACAGAAGACTGCAAAACTAGTCCATTTTCCCATGCCCTAATCGCATTGTTTCCGGCGTAAAGACTGCTTTGGGGCAAAGGACGTCGGATTTGAGCAGGATTGGATCTGTTTGGTCCGTGTGCTGAGTGGATGAAAACCGTTATCAACAAAACAAAAAAGAAAGCAGAATTGCCAGAAACTGTGCAAACAGGCTTACGATTGGCCTATGCCAGGGTGTCTGGAATACAACAACTGACTCTTGAAAAACCATGAAAAATATGTAATGCTGGACCTGAAGTGGTTGCAGCTTGTGGCAATGGCAACGATATCGGCTTGGTTATCTTAAATACAACCTCACAAGGAAAAGATGTCAAATAGACGACAGAGTCATTTAAAAGGTTGGTTGATTGTATTGTGAATATCCACTCAGGTGATTCATATGTTTTTATTGTGTTTGTTCCATATGGTCCTTCGTTGTATCATCTAGAAAACACCTTGAAACACATAGTAGGTTCATTTTCTATACAATATGGATCATATACCAAGAGAAACATGCATACCAAAAAGTATATTCTCAGTCATGATCTTTGTATAGTTATGGCATTCATATCCAAGACGGAAGAAAAGAAAGATTGGAAAGGTTTAATAGATATTGGTGGCAATCAAATGCCATCCATTATCTACCAGGAAGTTGAAGATGATGCTGATGAAGACACTATGGTCGATGCAGAGTTGTTAGAAGAAAAATCAAAAGCTACAATTTTTTATAAGCCAATCCTTTATGAACAATGCCACCTTGTTGGAGGAGGAATAAGCAAATATCCTAAGGATCGTGAACTGTATGTCAATATAATCTCTTCTTTTTGTCCCAAAGGAAAAGTGGTAATCGATGCTTATACTGGAGGATATGGTATGAGAGAAGCATTACGAAATGAAAGAAATACAATCACCTTTGTGAATAGCTCATGTGAAAAAAAATTTCTCGAGGGCTATTGTTCTTTGATGGTTGATGTTCTTTCAGAAGTAAATTTTTTTTATAGAAGCGCAAGTTTGCACAAGGACCACAATAAGGATAATGTCACAATAGACGATGCACAGGAAAAACTTTCCAAAGACTTTTTGAAATCATTGGATCAAGCATCACAAGATCTCCAAGTTTACGATATCCAAAAAGATACTTTGTATGAAGATCCAAATATCAATGCTAGTAGAGAATTTTCTGTGGAGGCCAATATACCTATGGGCATTTCACAACAATTACTACAAGAAGAACAGGTCGATACATCTACAATAAGAGACAAAATAAATTTCTTTTTGATTACGTTGTTTATGTTCAATATTTTCATTATATTGGACAAGGATGATTATATGAATTTGTCTTTTGAACTACAAGATTAAAATTCACTATTTGTTACTTCAATTATTGTTGGTTTCTTTAAAGTATTAGCTTGACTTCTTGTCCTTTACAATACACGTAGCACTTTGAACTATAATTTTAACTATACATTCTAAAATTTCACAAATTTAAAAATCACAATTTAAATGATCTTTTAAAGTTTACTTGGTAGTTTATAGGTTTTATGATTTAATTTTGTAAATATGATATTACTCATGTTTTGATATATCACTTTAAATATGTTTTTCAGGTTCAAAAGACTAGACAGTATGATGATAACATGTATATTATCTTAGATCTAAATGGCGTTATTTTAAAACTACGGGACAAACATCCTGGCTTGAGAAATATTCACAAATTTCAAGGAAAGTGGATACAGCTACGCCCAGGTTGGTTGGAGTTTCTTAACAAACTTCTATCATTGTTTAAAGTTGGAATTTGGTCAACAATGGCTTACAAAAATATTTTGAGCATATACTCTTTCATGGAGCGGCAAGCTAGGCACAACATACCATTGTTTATGATATGGGGCAAGGAGAATTGCTATCAACAAAAAGATATTATTAGACCAGATAAAAATAATGTTATTGCTGACTTCAAACCTTTGTGATTTGTTTGGAAACTTTTTTGTTTAGACTTAAATAATCATAATACAATATTAGTCGACGACTCACCATACGAAGCATGCACGAACAATCCATTCAATTGTATTTTTCCAGAAACATTTGATGGATATAATGATGACAATTATCTCAATGATGTGTTGTGGACATATTTGGAGAGATTGAAAATGACTTCTGATGTTCAAACATACATCAAACAAAATCATATTGGTCAACGGCAAGTTCATGAGAATCACTCCCTTTATGGTTATTTGAGACCTGTAATTGAAAATTTTTAATGGGAATCCAAATCTTTGCTATGTCAAAGTGGTGTTTCACTACACGTTGCAGTATCAGAAGACCAAAGCAAATGTCCAATCCATATACGAGGAACTTGATGCCGAACAAATAGAGCTACTATACGGTATTGCATTGGTCTATCCTTACTGGAATTCAAAGATAATGTCACGAGGTGAAGCACTTACTTTTGTAATGCATTTGGGTTTGAAGAAAGAGCAATTTTTTGAGCAAGATGCAAGAGATTATATCAAATCTCTTGTGTTTAGGTGGAAAAAAGAAACGGGAACTTGATTCTACTATCGAAGTCACCAATTTGTGTGTGCGCAAACATTGCCAACTATTTCGAATTTGATATCTTATTCATATGAGCTTCACAAATGATTTGTGTTTTGTGCAATGTACAATATTATAGTTTTAAAATGAAAATTCCAATTTTTACATGCAAAGTGTTGTGGATATGTTCTTTTAATACATGAGTTAAATTTATGTTATTTCAAGGATTTACACAATCAATCCTCCATGAAAAAAAATTCTATCAATTACGTTATTTGCTATTTAGAGATAAGAATTTTGTATTATTATTTTCATTAAACTTGAATTATAATTCGAGAGGTATCTCGAAAACAAACATTTAAATACATGGATAAAAATGTGTCATAAAATTTATGATTTATTTTTTAACAATAAATGGAGTAAGAAAAAACAAACTTCCCAAGACCACAATAAGCAATACAAGAAAACAATTCTTTCATAAAAATTTATTTGGAGACACACACACACACACACACACAATAATGCACCATTTTTGCATGCATTTGCAAACTAAAAACTAGTATAAAACTATCTATATTTAATGTTTTTCGAAGGACTAGAATAAAAATGAGACTTGTGTATGTCTTATTAGTGAATGATAAGGGAACTTTGCTATGTCGAGTACTTCACTATCAAAATCATCACTAGTAGGCTTAGTCAATACTATACTTGGATCCATTGGAGTATCAATGGGTTTGCAATCATACATATGAAATTTCTCTAAAATGCCTTTTAGATATGTCTGCTGGCCTCTTAAGATAGATCTTCTTCTGAAGCCTATATCTAGTAATGTGAATTCCTAGCAAAGATTGGACAGCTCCTAAATCAGTCATGTCAAATTCTTTTGAAAGATCACTCTTAGTACTGTGCAGAAGAGGAGTATCGTTAGACAAAATAAATGCATCATCTACGTAAAGAGCTATGTGAACTGAATTGGTGCCTATATGCTTTGAATAAACATTACAGTCAGCTAAATTGTTTGCAAATCCCAATTGAATGAGATAAGAGTTGATTCTATCGAACCATGCTCTTGTGGCATGTTTCAGACTGTAGATTGCTTTGTGCAGCTTGCACACTTTGTGCTCTTGGCCTTTGACTTCGAATCCTTCCAGTTGGAAGGTATACATCTCCTCTTCGACGTTGTCATTGAGAAATGTTGTCTTGACATCCATTTGGTGTATTTTGAGGTCTTCTGTAGCTGGTAACGCAATCAGAGTCCTGGCTGACTGCACATTGACGACATGGCTGAAATTTCTTGATAATCCACTCCTTGGACTTGAGTGAATCCTTTAGCCACCAGCCATGCTTTCCATTTAGCAATGGAACCATTAGAGTTGATCTTCTTCTTGAAGATCCACTTGTTGTCGATAAATCTCTTGTGAGTGGGGAAGTCAACCAGTGTCTAGGTCTGATTCGTCAAAAGTGAGTTGTACTCACTTTCCATAGCTTCTTGCCACTTCATAGTATCCTTGGAGTTAATTGCTTTGGCTAGGCTCTCTGGTTCTTCTGATAAAGTCCAGAATGATTGAGGTGTATACCTCTCAGAAACTGTTTGAGTCCGTGAGGATCTGTAGACATTTGGTTGACCAGGATGCGATGATGCTTCTTCTTGAATTTCTCCAGATCTATTCGAGCTAGCTTGGTCTGGTCTGATGACAGGTACTATTGGCTACTCGTCTTCTGTAGCTGTAGCTACAGGTTCTGTAGAAGGAACATCAACGTTGGAAGAATCCATGCTACGTAAAATAGGATGAATTGACATAGCATCATTAATTGATAGTTGTTTGAAATATAGTATGTATGTTCTTGAAATATTACATTCCTAGAGACAAATACTACATTGGTGGATGGATCATAAACTTTATAAGCTTTATGTTCATCAGGATAGCCAATGAAAATACATTTAATTGTCCTATGATCTAGCTTCTTCCTAAGCTGTTTAGGAATGTGAAACAAAACATATACAACCAAAGATTTTTAAATGTCTGACACTAGGCTTGTGCCCATGCCAAACTTCATAAGGAGTCTTGTTGTTGATGGCTTTGGTATTGGATCTGTTCTGTACGTAACAGGCTGTGGCAGTAGCTTTTGTCCAGAACTTCGCAGGTAGGTGTGTTTGATGTAGCATGGACCTGGCTGAGTTGAGAAGGGTTCGATTCTTCCTTTCTGCAATCCGGTTCTGTTGAGGTGAATAGAAAGTGGTGAACTGTCTTCTAATGCCATGTTCAGCCATGTAGTCAGACATCTCATTAGAGATGTATTCATCACCACCATCAGTTTGGAGTGCCTTCACTTTTGTAGATGTTTGTGTCTTAGCCATGGCCTTGAATCTCTTGAAGCATTCAAAGGCTTCAGATTTGTGCTTAATGAATATGACTGTAAACCATCTAGAATAATCATCTATGAAAGTGATAAAATAGATTGCTTCGCCTAAGGATAGAGTTGTCATTGGACCACAAAGATTGATATGTACAAGATCCAACACATGCCTTATTTTGATGGAATGTGATTTGGGAAACTTGCTTCTAGAGTGTTTGCATAGATGCATGATTCACAAAAGAAAGATTTCATGTCTAATGAAGAAGGGAAATACAATCATCAACTAGATTATTACAACGCATATAGGAAAGTGATCTTGTCTTCATGTGTCCAAATCGACTATGCCACAAAACATCATTATCGTTTACATTTTCATGAGAGATGCTAGCTAATGCAACTGAATTAGAGAGTACATAAAGATTTCCGGCTCTAGTGCATGTAGTCAGAGTAGTATCTTCCTCAAATATTGTACACTACTCAGATGAGAAAGTAATAGTGTAGCCCTTATCAGTTATCTTAGAGACTGATAACAGGTACTTTGATAGTTGAGAAACGTGAAGGACGTTGGGTTAGATAGATCATTGTTGAAAGTGATCTTCACTATTCCTTGCCTTCCATGCATATGGTGCTTGAATCTCCGAGGTAGATGAATTGATCTATGTTTTAAGCTGCATACTCATCGGTAAACCATTCCTTGCGAGAGGTCATGTGTTGGGTAGTGTCGATGTCCAAGTACCAGCTATCACAGTCTTCGTTGCTGTTGCTATAAGCCATTAACAAATGTGTTTCTTGCTCCTTGAATTCGGCCGCGTTGGAGGAGTCTGGCTACTGCTATTGTTGCTTCTTTGCCTCGTTGTAGATCCGGATATGACACTCCTTGATGTCGTGATTGGCTCTCTTGCAATATCTGTAGAAAAGCTTCTTGTGTGATCCACCATGCTCACCTTGAGTGTGAGGCTTCTGTTGTTGCTGCTACACTTGATTCTTTCCCTTGGAGTAGTCTTTCTTCTTGGTGTATAGAGCCATGGATTTGTCTTTGATAGATAGGCTATTAGTCTTTCTCCGCATTTCTTCTTGAAGAAGATGACCGATCACCTTTTGAAGAGTGAGGTCAGGTTATGTGGAGATCATACCCACAAAGTGCTCATATGACTTTGGAAGAGAAGAAAGCAAGGTCATAATGGCATCATCATCTTGAATACAACATCCTACAGCTGATAACTAATCCAATAAAGACTTGAAGTTGTTGATGTGAGAAGTGATGGCAGTAGAATCAGACATGCTAAGAGTAAATAACTTCCTTCTCAGATGTAATCTAGTGGTTCTATCATGAGTCTCATACAGATTTGATAATAAATCTAATGTATCCTTAGAGGTTTTGCATGTGGTAACGTGGGATATTTGGGAGTCGGCCAGATTGCGTGTGATACATGCTAAGGCCTTCTAATCTTTGATCTTCCATGTCTTTGCTTGATCACCACCTTCTGGTTTCAGGTCAGCACCTTCTACTACATCCCAAAGATCTCTATCTATCAACATCATCCGAAGTTTTAACTTTCAGATGTAGAAGTTAGAACCATTGAACTTGTCAATGATTCTAGCTTCCTTGGATGATGATGAGGAGTTACCTACTTTGTTTTTTATCATTTCAGAAAACAATTTTCCTTGATGATTTCGCAATTCGTGAACAATTCGCGAAACTGTCGCGAACATAGTTCGTTTCTGCAGACTGTCATGACATTGTGGCGAATGTAGTTCATTTATGCAAACTTGTTCTAAATGCAAGTTTGCGGAGGTCCTTGAAGATGGCCAAGTCTTCAATGACTTCAAGTTATTAAACTTAATATCTGAACTTGAAATTATGACAGGATTGGTTACGCTTTGCTGGAGATCAACCGGAAGCCCGTTGTGGACGTTCTTCAAATAAATTGGCTGTCTGAGTTTGTGATTCACCAAGGAGACAATTGTGGGCTTAATTTCCAATAGGTGTTGGAAATTAAGCCCACAGTTGTCTCCTTGGTGAATGGCTAATTTCTATTTCATGATTCTTCTTGCATGTTTATTGATCATGGCAATATCTAGGGTTAGGTGAAACCAACTTTGGTTCTACGTCTGCTCATCTGATACCTGCAGGAATCACAAACTTAGATAGCCGATTTATTTGAAGTCGACCCAAATGTCATCATCCTTCGCTTCACCATAAGTCGAAGGTTCTTTGCTTTGAATAATGCTAGATAAGAGAGCATAATTTGCTTCATACCTTTCAGGTTGTGTCTTCTCTCTTGTTGATCTTCGTAGCTCTCCCTGGCTAGATGATCTTGGAAACTCATCTATGTCGCGGCTCTCAACAATCTCTCAAACCACTTAGGGAGCTTCCTGTCAGGTGATCGGCTTCCTGGTGAAAATGTATTCCACAGTACTTCCTTCTCCTTGCGTTTGTCACCTACAACTTCAATCCTTCTTGCACCAAAAGGTTTATCTCTACCTCTCCAACCTGTCTCTTGAGGTTGAGTAGTAGTATCTTGAGATGTATCCTCATGTTCATCACTTGGAAAGTCAATAAATAGATCATCATGAGGAGGTATCCTCACTATACCATCTTTTCCACTGGATGTGTCTATCTTCTCAACATCCTCGTCTTCATACATCTTGGATTCATCAAAGATGACATCACGGCTTACATGGATTTTGTTTTCCACTGGATCAAAACATCTATAGCCCTTCACACGATCATCATATTCTAGGAATATACACTTGATAGCTTTCACATCAAGTTTACATCATGTGTACAAAGGCCTTACATCCAAAGATTCGCAAGTGGTTCACCTTTGGCATTTTCTTCGTGATATCTTTTGATAGTTTCATCTCAACTAGCATAGATCTGGCACTTTCCACAATTGTACGATTCTTGCACTCAGCTACACCATTGAGAGCAGGAGTATGAGCTTGTGTAAATTGTCTTTTGATCCCACATTGATCACAATGATCATTGATCCATATCTTACATGACATATCATCAATAAAGGTCATGAAATAGAAGGCTTTACCTAAGGACATAGTCCTCATAGGCCCGCATAAATCTATGTGGATCAAATCTAGGATGTTCTTTGCCCTTGCAACACCACCTTTATTGAACTTCTCTCAATGCTACTTCCCATATACACATGATTCGCACATCGATTTCAAGTGGTCTTCTATGGTAGGCAATTCTCTTAACATTTCCAATTTTTTTTATCAAACTGAGGCTTCCTAAGTTCAAGTGACCAAGCCTCTTATGCCACAACTCAGTTTGCGATGGAATGGACGAGACAAGTTCATGTTGCCCCTTGATTGTAGCATTCAACCTGTACAATTTAGTATTGGGCTCCCTTACTCCATCCGCAATAACTTTGAACTTTTGGTTCACATCCTTCACAAAACAACGATTATGGGCAAATTCTACTTTCAACTTTTGATCAATAATGACTCCAACAGAAAGAAGATTTTTCTTCAAACCTGGTACGTAAAGTACCTCCGTGATCATCCTGCTTTTGCCATCAGATAGTTGGATTGAAATGGTGCCTATCCCCTTGATCAAGGTTCCTATGAGCTCGTCAAAGGTTGGTTATCTTTCTCTTGATGCTATTCCGCTCACAAACATCTGATAGGGTTCTGCAATGCCGCACAATGCCTTGTGCACCATCTCCACATCACGTATGCACTCACCAATAGAATGCAGTTCATCCCTCATTGTCTTGATTCTGGTCATATAAGTCTGAATGTGATCTCCTTGCTCCATGCGGGCACTATTCAGTTTTGACTTCAGAAACTTGATTCTTGATGGATTTGATGTCTTGAACTGCTCCTTTAGCACATCCCATGTCTGTCTGGGTGTAACAACATCACAAATGTGAGTAATGATGTGATCTTTCACTGACAAGTTAATGAAGGTCAAAGCTTTCCTCATCTTCTTGTTGAACACTTTGATGTCTATTTCATTTGGCGGCCTTCTCTCATCACCTGTGACAACTTCCAGCACATCTTTCTCCATCAATATGTTTTTCATTTTGAATTTCCACACTGCATAGTTGGAAATCCCGTCCAATTTGCTACTTTCACTCAAAATGGACTCTCCCATGTTTGTCATCGCAAAACTGCTTGAAACTTCTGTCGTAGGCTAAAAGCAGTATACCGAGGCCAACTGTGATGTCAGTATTCAAAAATACTGACCTGCACCCACCGCTTTTCCACCAAATTGAAAGCCAAATCGGCGTTGCCTTTCGAAATGCACTATGTCGTCAACTCCCAACTACGTGCCCAATAGAATGGTGATATCACTTTTGGTGCACTCCGAACACTTTCTCCACTGCAATCACTCTGTTTTGTTGTACCGTATTTGTAGGTACAGTCCGGGTGCCCTTCGTTTGAAGTCTGTAGCCCTTCGTTTGGTCAAAACGGATAAAGGAGGTGAATTCAAGGGCTTTTCACTTTTTGAACTATTTCTTCAATTTGAAGAGACTTCAACTTTCAGTGATTTTGGACCCAACTCAACTCTCGTTATGAAAATTTTTAATGAAGTTGAAGCTTATTTTGACTTTCAACACCCTTTAGGCCCCTTCTCTCATCATCCAATGGCTCTATTGGATCCCACGGCCCATGCTTCTCCAAATTCCTACCGTCCATAAACCAACATCTTGATCCGACGGTTCAGATTTAATCCGCACGTTTAATCCTCCTCCACCAGCTGCTAGCGCCCTGGAGACGCAATGGCCTCTTTCACACTGGCCGTGCGCGAGCTCCACGAGCTCCTCTTCTTCCTTATCTCCAAAATTTTGGGTGTGGCTGCCCTCTGAAATTTGATCCAGCACCTTTGCGCTTCCACGGCCAGCCACGACCTTCTATCAGCTGTTTCACACTGCTAGGGTGCCCTCCTCTGGAATTTCACAACTTTCAAAATGAGTCAGAATGGAGAGAAATTTGTGTTTTTGAGCTTCCAAACCCTAGGCCAGGGTTTTTCTCAGAAAACTGATCTTGGCTTCCTGTTCACAGTTCTCCGATAGGCCAATCCTCTTCCTCTGAGGTCGTCCTACTACTAGGAGTGTGTTGCTTCAATCCGTTTGTCAAACGGTGTCCGATTGAATGCACATTGACTGCAAACGCCAAGTAGCCTTCCTTCAGAATTTCAAAATTCCGTTTGCTGAGGTTCTGATTTAGCCGACAACTCTAGTCTCTGAATCCTCACATAGTCTCAAGCTCACCAAGCTTCTGTGTGCTAGATAATTTGCACCAGTTCTTCTCTTTCCGTCTTCAACCCGTTGTAAACCCCGAACTCTTAGAAGACTGTTCTCCCGAAGCTCTCTTCAACGACGACGCTGTACTGTGTACACTCCCTGTACGGCTCTGATACCAACTTAGACGAACAAGAATACAAATCATTTTACACGATAACACAGACAGAAAACACTCTCCGCAGCAAGCTCACATAGCAACTATATATCTCAAAATGAAATTACACTGTACATATAGTTGTTCACTTAGGCAACCCATGCATGACCCAGGTTGCCGTTGGCGAGACGCGTGTCCCGTCGACTTGCCTCGTGGCGAGGCCAACTGATCCTTATCGACTGATAGGACCCACAATACAGTAGCACAATGATTCTACTTTAATTCTAACTAGTGAGGCTGCAAACGGTGTGGAAAGCCTATAGTGGAGCAACAAAGCAGAGCGTTCGTCCATTATCCAATGAAGGAAGAGTTGAAAAATCTGCTAATCGGATGTTTTTTTCCATTAATGGTTGATGGAAAATCAGTTATACCTGTGTCAATTGTGTGTTAAGTCATGAGGAAGGGTGGCGCATGATCTAGTCTCCTGATTGCACCTATCAATGGGGTCGCGACTGAGTTCTTTTTTGAACCAGGAAAAGTGCCGGCCAATTTGAAGTTAGGGCTTGGAAAACCCTTGTTGCATGTTTTAGGCATGGTTCCTTGAGAAAAGCAATTTCATTTTTTTTTTGAATGCATGGCCATAGGGGTTGTTAATTTAGTAACAAATTTGTGGCCCAGAGTCTCTTGTTGAACCTCAACTCCATTTTGTCTTTAGGCATGTAGTAGTGGTTTTGAAAAAGGAGATTTATGGGAGAATCTGCTTAAACCAGCAATGGAGAATAAAATTATTGATTCTTCGGTGCATAGCCAAGAAAATGGTGTAAAGAATTATTTTGCTATTCTAACTAATAGTCTATGAGCTTGGTTCATAGATTTAGGATTGACAACAAGCTATTGATTTCTCAGGGGCTACCTTTTGCAAGATGAAATCCGGTGTAAGAAAATTCAATTTTTCTGGTACTGTGCTTGATGGCCTAAACCTTGGAAGCATGTGTTCTCCCCAGACTAAAAGTAAAAAGTGAATTTTTCTTTTTTGTTAAATTTCAAGTTGGTTAAAATTTGAAATCAATAACCTGTCTGATGGATTTCTAATCGATTCTGATCATTAAAAATGGGTCAAGTGAACGTTTATGCAAAATACTTGTCAAAATTGAATTTAAAAAATTGTCAAACCATATGAAATGACCAGACATGATGAGTGGTAGTAGTACTACTCTTTCTCCGGACAGTGAAATTTGATTGAACACAGATTAAGAGTTATTGAAATCCTATTGGTAGGATTTCCATTCATGTAATTTCATATTCAAAGTTTGGATAGTTTTTGTCAACATTGACAGAGTAATGCCAGACCAGCCAATAAAAAAAAAAAAACAGTCCAATTTTAATGGAAATTTGTGATTGATAGATCATTAACAACAAACTGATTTCATTTTCGGTTAAATCCTATGGTGAATTGTATGCAAAAGGTAAAAGGTTAGGCTAGTACTGTTTTTTCATACTAGTAGATGATGTTTGTATATCAGTGATTCAACCCAGGTATAGGATAGAAATGAAATTGTTTCAAATTTTTTTCCTACAATAATTCATTTTTTTAACATTTTCTAATGTCTTTATATCTTCATTGTACCTTAGCTGGAAGATTTTCAGGGGACTGAAAATTCTAAGTGAGAAAGAGTAGTGGACATCAGAGGTAGTAAGTGTGATCGGGAAATGTATTACGCAGTTAGAATTTTGGTAATCCTTGTAAATAATTGCTTAATACTGGACATTATTTTCTAGGATAGAATTCATTTAGTTGAATTCATAACTAATATCTTTGTAACCATTGGGTTATCTGCAATTTTGGATGTCAATGGATACATGGATTACATTGGATCTGTTAATTGATAAAAGCTTGTCTCTAGAGTTAATGCTCTTGGCTCCAAGGGGGATTCGAAGCTTATCATTAACATGTAAGGATCTTTTGGTTTCTAGGAAAGGGCTTGAAACGCCATGCCAAAATTTAAAATGTTCCTCCTGCGCCCCCTTGGACTCATGGTCAAGCCAATTTTGACCGGCAAAGTTGCCAAAATATTGTAGGCCCATATGGATGTGCCACACGTGGTAGACCTACGCAAAAAAAAAGAAGGCAAAATTCACGTGGCAAAATACCCACATATGTAGTAGTGGAATCTCAACCCTTGCTGTAACATTTTATGCTCTTGAACAATGTGAAGGAATCTTTTGAGTAATCATTTACTGACAATAGTTCATGGAGCGACGCTAGGCTTCACCCATTGGCTACAAATATAGTCATTAAATTTTGAGACATAGATAAGGTTTTTAGTAACAAGATGAACATATAAATTAGATTCATGGCAATATACTATTCTAGTAAGATGTTGCCCTCGATCATGTAGGCAAGTGATGTTAGCTGCCTAGGGACTAGACTATATGTGGTAATGGGCCCACCCATTCCCACCAACCCATGACCAATATAATCATAGGAAAGGGAGAGAAGTAAGTTTAAGATATTTGTGTGTCACATTTGTGCCTATGCATGGGGTAGGAGGATGCATGTATGGTTGCATGGGTGCATCCTCCTACCCTATGCACTTTTTCAAAAAACTAACTAAAAGTTTTACATGCATGCATGGGAGGAGGATGCCCCATGCATACATCCTCCACTACTACATGTATGCATCCTCCCCCACTCCTTCCCTCCCTTTAAATTCAAATTTCGCTCGCTCTTCTCCTTCTCCCTCCCTCCCCTCCAGCCTGCCTCCATCGCTCCCTCCCTCCTCCTCCATCTCTCTCACCCTCCCATCTCAATCTCTCTCCCTCCTTGCTACTCCATCATGTCCCCCCTCTCCATCTCTCCCTCCTGTCTGCTCCTCCATCGCGCGTGACATTCATTCCATGTTGATCCGCACTTGATGGGAAGCCTTTCTAAGATATATCATGTCTCCACTCATCACCACCTTCGCAAAGTTTTATGCTCTCAGTCTGCTTTTGGTGCAATGTTCTGGTTCTCTCTGAAGTCTGCCATTTGGACTGGAGTAGATAAAACCTCGAATAGCCCCATGTAATCGCAATGATTCAAAGTAGCACCACTCTCAGCGCTGATTTGAGAAGACGGTGATTGGCATTGCCCTTGAGAGAGAGAGAGAGAGAGAGAGAGAGAGAGAGAGAGAGAGAGAGAGAGAGAGAGAGAGAGAGAGAGAGAGAGAGAGAGAGAGAGAGAGAGAGAGAGAGAGAGAGTTTTTTGCCAAATTTTCGTGAAGTCGTTAGGGAAATTTTTCGGGACAAGATGTATACAATTCCTCAGCCTTCTTCACTTTAATTGTGCTTGTGTAGCAACACCAAAATCATTCTATTTGAAAGAATGTAAATGGAGAAATCTTTTATGGAATCATCATTGAATGGTGATTGAATTTGTCAAATAGAAAATTGAACTCTTGAAATCATAAAGTAAAATCTTGGATTGAAAACATAAACACAATTATGATTATATTGAAATATGCTTGAAGGACTTGTTACCAAGTTTCTTGACGTCATGCCATTACTACTCATTTCTTTCAAGTTTCCATCAATTTTGGTCAATGAAATTCAGATCATAAATTCCTGGCACAAGCTAAGGCCCAAATGATGTAGTTTTATGAAATAAATTTTGTTTAAATGTTGTTCAACTCACATAGGTTCATATATGTTTTAAGTCTCAATAATTTTGTTCGTATGTAAGAAATGTTTGACGTTTGTATCATGCGGCCCATTTTTTGTGGTTTGTTACGAATAATTTTGTTTCTGAGGAGACTACAAATTCATGTAGTTCATAGCTTTTCCAAGTAATAATATCCTACAGTAATCTATTTTTACCATGCAAACCAAAGCCTTAATCAAACATATACTACAGATCATTCTAAAATGCTAAATAAAACACGAAACAATATGATGACCATTTATTATCATAATATTTACAGTTTGGCCACACATTTGCATATTGCAATAATCTACTTTTATGACACAAAGCAAAGTTGTCATCATACTTATGATATAGAGCATTCTAATATAACATTATACATTGCTAAATGAAACCACCAACTTACCATCATGTATAGTATTCATATATTAAGATGTACATTTATTATAAAGGTATAAGTTGAATTAGACATGCATTATACAAGCATAATATATTTATATCATGAATCATAATAATCAATTAAAGTCAGTTGTTGAAGACGAGAAAAAAAAACACATTATAAACAACTGTCATCAAATAAAGATTTTTTCTTTTTGTTGACAAAATGACTTTATACATGTTTTTTTTAATCTCGAATTCATACGTGTTTTAGAACCTTATCATATCATGACTCGTGCACACAAAGGTCAATCATTGAGACGAGAAACAAAAATGTCAACCACTACAACATAGTTGCAAATCAAATGGGTCTTGAAATTAACATATCATCTTGTATCAAATCTTAGTCGCAATGACAATTTATAATTATAAGAAATTTGTCATTTTCAACAAATTTAGATTAATTATGGCAAGGTCCTTGTGCTATACCACAATGACTTGTATAACCTACAAGTCAATGGCACCCTCCTTTGTAAAGGAGCAACTTGATGGGCTCCCAACCTAAAACCACCTTAGGCAAAGTTATCTAACCAACGAGTTAATCTCAGATTTAACCAACCAATATGGAATCTACAATTTATCACTGAAAATAAAAATGCTTAGCTATTTCTAGTTCAACTTATCAAGAAAGTCAAGTGCACATTGAGCATAGATTAAGAACATGCTCATCGGTGTTTAATGATGTAAACATCGTATCTCTTAGTCTATTCCTTAGGGTGTGGCACATATCACATGATGTGATCATTGTTTGAATTATGTTATTCTTTGAGTAAGTGGCATTGGGTGCATATGAGATTGTTTGTCATTTGTGTGTGTGTGTGTGTGTGTGTGTGAGAGAGAGAGAGAGAGAGAGAGAGAGAGAGAGAGAGAGAGAGAGAGAGAGAGAGAGAGAGAGAGAGAGAGTGAGTGTGAGAGAGAGATGTGTGTGTGTGTGTGTGTGAGAGAGAGAGAGAGAGAGAGAGAGAGAGAGAGAGAGAGAGAGAGAGAGAGAGAGAGAGAGAGAGAGAGAGACATTGTGTTGCTTTGCCTTATGCAAAACACAAAAGTTTTTAAAAAATATTAAAAAACAAAGATTGCCCAAAGCTTTAAAAAACTAAACTCACCTATATCCGCTTGGCTTGGCTTGGGGGACAACAACTTATCACTTGGGTGATAGTCTATAGATAATAATAAATAGATAGACTTGTCTTTTTTTAACTCTCATGCTCATAAATATCCCATCGTGCAGCCAAGGATCCTCATCTCATTCCCATCCTATCTAATGGCGAGATACAAAGTATTGCTCCTTACCGTTGGATTATGATATGGACGTTCAGATCCTGCCAAATAAAAGAACCCAAGTGTGATACGTGGCAAAAATCCAAGTGGTGGAGCGTAGTAGAGTAGAGCCGTAAATACCTAGAGATTTTTTTTCAAGTGTATTTGAAAGTTGCCTTAAATGGCATAATTTTGTACTTTTGAAAAGTATGAGCAATAAATACCTTACAGATTTGTAAGGTACTTTTGTTATTTTTAAAAAGTCGAGAGGCACATTGCATTTTTGTAATGTTTAATTGTTATTTTTAGAAAGTCAGATGAAATCTGAATTTGCTATTTTCGAAAGTCGACTTTCTAAAATATAAAATTTTTTTTAAAAGAAAAATCCGTTGGCATTTACGAGGGGAAGGCCCACGGGCGGGGGGGCCTTCCCCATTACGTAATGGATTTTTGGTGACTATTCTGCCCATTTCTGAACAGATTAAAAAGCCGAATAGTCACCTGTTTTTAAAAAAAAATTAGTGCAGATTTTGCATGCGTCTGCCACATGGCAGCATCGGATTGGTCTCAAAATTTTTTAGTGCTGATTCTGCTTGCACCTGCCACATGGCAGCTAAGGATTGGTTTAAAAAGGGTCCAAAAATCCATTACGCAATGGAAAGGGCCAGGCAGAGGCATTTGGATTTCCAAAAAATTTTAGGCTCGGCAATCCCCCCACCCCCCCCCCCCTGCTGGGAGCCTAAAATTTTTTGAAAATCAGAACCGGCTCCTTCCATAATACATAAAGCCCTGCCCATTCACATGCTAATACATAAAGCCCTGCCATTCACATGCAGCGCACGAGTTCGTTTTTTCTTTGATCATTCTTTTATTCTTCTCAGACTCAGACTCAGACTCAGAGAATCGCTCTGGATCGAAGCAGCAACAGGTACTTACGATTTCTCCTTTCGCAGCTTCATTTTTTCACATTCCAGATCTAATTCTGACTCGAGTCATGATCTGCACTCATGTGGGTCTGACAAAAATTGATGACCTGTGCTGTGAGTCTGATAGCAGCAGATATAAGCTTCGGTTTTTTCCGCACTTTTGATGCCATGTAGTGCTTGATCAGGCATTTGCGCTGATTATTCTGTACTAATTTGTGTGATTCCTGGATTTGGGTAGTCTCTTTAGGGATCGATGGCGAGTGCGGACGTGCAAGCGGCTCCAGCTTCACAGGCAAATGGATCCTTTGAAATCCCTGCAGCAGGTTTGTGTTGTAGTGGAGGAGGTCCGGGGTATGCGACTCCTCTGGAAGCTATGGCAGGCCCTAGGGAAACTCTGATCTATGTCACTGCTGTTTATACTGGTGCGTGAGTAATCTTTTGAACTCGTGATAAATGGTTAGCTGTTCTGAATAATACTTCGAAAAAACGAGCATTTTGTGTAGGGAGGGCTTTATATGTCTCCCTTGCTGCTGGAAAGAAGATCTTCCTGTTGATCCGGATAAATGGGAAGCATTATTTCAAAGACGCTGGTTCAATTTGTGCAGCGCATGACAGCAGATTTTACATAGACACGAACGTTATGCACTGTAGTTCATTTGAAAGAAGCTGTGGTAATCTGGTTCTAGGGTGAATTGAGAACATGGTGTAAACAATAAAATTTCAGAACACATCTGTTAAAGAACCAGATTGATAAGTTCTCTGTCACTGTAGACAACTATGCAATTTTTTCAAACTTTCCTTTTGCTCATACTTTCCATTCTTATGTGTTGCACTTTGGAGATTAGAGAGATGATGAATTCAACATTGGGAAGGTTTTAACTTGCATACAAGATCCTTATTGAACCTTTTTGTGGGCACTTTCGTCCTTTGCGACTTCAATCTGACTTGATATTACCATTATTCCTGCAGGGACGGGCATAGAAAAGCCAGATTACTTAGCCACCGTAGATATGATCCTACATCCCC